>BLXT01000290.1:176758-192313 GCA_019648995.1 Plakobranchus ocellatus | reverse complement strand
TTTTTTTTTTTTTTTTTTTTTTTTACTATATACATATATTAAAAGAAAATAGTACTAGACACACATTTTACATGAAATTTAGAATTGTTTCATTTTGTTCTAGTTTCAATGATGATTGTGAAGTCACAATGCAGGATATAAAAAAATCAACTAGTTCAACTTTCATATATGTTAAATTAACAGTATTGGCACATCCTCTACATTATATTTTTTTTCATAGGGCTTTATAATTATTAAGTAATAACTCTATTTTGGCATTTTATAATTTGCTGAAGATCCTGTTTTTGTTTTTTTAAGCTTTTCGTTTTTGTAATGTTTGTTGTTGTTATTGTTTTAAATTAGTTTTAAAATTGTAACATCTACTAAAATAAAAAGATTAAATAATTGAAGTGTTTATATTTTCAAAACCGTAATGCAGTGTGCTCATTCCAAAATTTTTTTTCTTTTTTAGTTTATCCTGATGAAGTCAAAATCCATTTTTCTTGTCTTCCTTTCGTAGATGTTTGCCAGTGCACAGACGGATATGGTGGCCACACTTGCTCAGTAAGATTAGATATCAAACCAAATGTGACTGGTATTGTTGGAGGGGAGACATGCGATATTGTCGCTGATCAAGACTGTTCAACAATCATCTTAACAGGATCTCAGTTTGTGGATAGCATGGGACTCTCATGTCATGTAACTAGAAATGTAAGTTTTAAAACTGTTATTCTGACATAGCTGTCTGTGTAAAGTCCAGAAACTTCATGCAGAGACACAGCCTTCTTTTTTAGCCTTTTCTTTTCTCAGTGGAAGATTTCATTTTGCTTTAACAGAAATTACTAGTCATTAAACATGCTTAAAACTCCTAGTCTTGTAAATTAAGTTTCTGGCTAAGAAAAGCAATATATATGAGATTATTCTATCTTTGAATATCTAAGCTCTTTACTTTAACATGTGCATATTATTTTGTAAACTAATCCCTGTCGAAAAGTAAAATTAATATGTGGATAACATTATATTTTGCTTGTGCTTTTTCTTTTTAGGGCAGTGAAACGGTGTACAATGCAACATTTATTAGCAGTACCCAGGTTATTTGTAATGTGAAACTGTCAGAGAGTGGGCTGATTGCAGTCAGCTTGGATGGAATCAGTACAGGCACTGGCATCACCAGGTACTTGTATGATGGCAACTGTGAAGTCTGTGAAGGCACCAACTGTACAGATGTGGTAAGTTGGCACTGCCAGTGAGGAAACTTATTCCTCTTGCAATGAACAATTAATATATTTTTTGTGGAGCTGATTCCTGGGATAATGTTTTAATGGATGCAATTTAAATGCCAAAGAACATTTATTAAGAAGATTCAGGTAAATTAAGTTTTATTTTTGTTATTCACTTTAGAAAAAGCAGGACTTCATAGCTTCATAGGATTCGTTGATTTAAATGCAATTATGTGTTGATTTTTTAAATCATTCACACCAGCAAAACAAATGCTTCATCAACCAACAATGCTATCCATGTGGCTCTGTATTTCCTGATGATGTGACAAGATATTGTGAAACACAGAATGCAACAGACATGTGGACCCTTGTGCAAGGTAGACATAAGGGGTCAATTTGGGTATCATTCTCATATTAGGAAATAGATAAAATAAAACATAAGAGGCAATTGTGTTTTCTTTCACAGAACATAATGCATTACAACACATAACTGATATCCTCTCTAAATTATTAGGTACATCCTCTGAATCATGTTCATTCCAAAATGAGGAGAAAAATTTGCAATGCTTTATCTATAAACTATCTTTGCTTTGTTTCCTGTTTTTTTGTAATGGCACATGTAGAGATATTTCTGTTACTCACAGATCCAATACGCACTTATTTAGATTGTTGTCTCCTTTTTCATATCTTGATCTTTCTTCTACAAAATTATCTTTGCTTTATTTCCTGATTTTTCAATGCCACATTTAAAGATGATTTTTTAAATTACAGATCAAATATGCAATAATTCAGATTGGTAGCCTCCTTTTTGATATGTTGATCTTCCTTCTACAAAACTATCATTGCTTTGGTTTTTTTTTTGTTTTGTTTTTTTTTCAATGCCACATGTAGAGATGATGTTTTTTAAATCACAGATCTATTATGCAATTATTCAGATTGATAGTTTCCTTGTTGATCTTCCCCCACCCCACTCAAATAAAGAAGGGAAAAAAAAGATGAATTTACTGTGTTAAATTATCAAATTGTGTCTTATAACAAACAAATAATTTTAAAAAATGAAATTGACAAATTCTATAAATTTGTGGAATATCCTCAGAAGAGCGACTGTACTTAAAAAGATACCGCTTTGAGTCGGTTAACGGGTTTGCTGTCAGTCAAGGAGATTTTCAAATGACAGGAAATATAACTTTAGAGGAAGGCTCTGGAGGAGAACAGTTTGCCAAACTTTCAGAACTAGGGCAGAATATAGAGATAACATCTATGCCCAGTCAACTAAACCCAGACTCTTGCTCCCTGGGCTTTACATTACAATTTGAAGTGAAGTTCATGTCCAGATGTCAAAGTGGGACTTTCCTGAGCACACGTGGTGCTGGGAACAGAGCTGGTCTTACTGTGTCTGTGTGTGATGAGGATGTGTATGTGTCTGTCCGTACACGAGACAGAGAATGGTCTACAAAAGTTGGAACTGCACCTCTAAATGAGTAAGTAAATTCAGTACTTAGTCTTGAGAAATTAATTTTTTCATACAGCATCTTTGTTTTCTTGATACTATAGTTAATTGTTCTATGCCTTTTCAATACCAGATTGTTTGTTTTTTTATATATGTTGGAAATAATGTTGTTCACTCGGGACCAGTAAAAAAATATAATTCAAATAACACTATACTTTTATGTAAATCACTTTCAAATTTGTTCATAAATTTTAAAGCAATCAGGTGAAGAAGTTTTTTTTCAGATTAAAAATAATATTTCAAATGTACTTTTATTCACTTTTGTAGATCAAAGAGAAGTATGTTCCTTTGAAAACTCTTCCATAATGTTATTTTACTTTGAATTAACAATGACATGTTAACTGAAGCTTATTTTTTATTTATTAAAAACAATTGGTTCAAATTAACTTTCTACATCCCATGTCTCTTTCTCATAGATTTATCACAGCAGAACTTAGTTGGTCAAATACACTTGGACTAGCTGGCTCTTGGAATGGTCAAAACTTTGAGAAAAGCAGTTATTCAAGCTTGGACGAAAGTATGCAAATGGGGCCAACGAATCTGATCATCGGATCTCTTCAACCACCTGATGCTCTTTCATGTCATGTTGGAATTGTTTTTGGCAGTCTTGTCATTTTCTCAGCTCCAAAGCCAGTGCTTGATGTTTTTGGTGTTATTACAGGTAAACGGAGAGTTTTTTTTATTGCATCGAGCATTTCATTTTTGTACCTTTTTACCTTTTTTTTTAATTGCAGAATACAATAACTGTTCTCTAATCATTTAAATGAATGAAATCCTTATCTTAGTTATGCTTGATTTTTAAAAACAGATACATATCAAAATGTTTAAATTTAAATACCTTATACTATTCTTGATTAAAAATTTTTATTCATGAGTCGTTTTTTTTTTTAATTTCAGTTTTTGCATTGTTGTTGCTTTTCTTAAATGTGCCCTTTAATATGAACCTTTAATCTTCTTGCTCTTGTGCTTTTTCTTTGATAAGTGCAGATTTCCTTTATGTTTTTACATTACTGTGAACAATTTTAGCAGTGGTCACTCATTGTTTGGGAATAACTTATAAAGAGTAAAGGACATTTTTTTTTATTTCATCAATTACAGAACTCCCAAAGTTGCCTTCCCCACCAGTCATAACAGTGGATTATCAAGCAGAATCAAACAGCTCTGTGTTTGAGTGTGTTTTTGAAAACCTGGGCCGGGGAGACACAGAGTACACAGTGGAATGGAAGATTGACCAAAAGATCATTAAGACACTGGTGCTTAATTCAACAGGTCGAATGGATGTCCTTAATGAAGATGAGTTTTTCCAAGCCAATGGCACCTTGGATTCACAAGTAAGGAATATTTCATTGAGTTCATCATTAACACCCTAGATTTTTAAAAGATTTTATTCAAAGGTCTTCAATCTTCTTAGTTCATTTTACATACATCTTCATGGCAGATTGAGTCATTTATCTAGTATCAAGAGAGTTTCCTTTGCTCCTAAGTTTTGCTTCATTATGAAGAAAAGTGAAAAGACTGATTAATTTGAGGGAGTTTTTTGTTCGCTCATTTTATGAACTAAAACAATTATTTCCTTTATAATGAGTATGGCTCATGAATCCAATATAATTATCAAGTAGTTTATAACATAGATCTTAGCAGACTATCTTTGTACATTTTACTAATCACAAATGTGGATTGTGAGCGATGCAGCAAAAGACTTCATCATATATTAAAATTCATTATTGTGATGTTTTTTTGCCTCAATAAATGGCACAACTCATTTTATTTCTTTAAGTTTTACTTTAGAATTTTTTTTTTCTGGGATTTGCTTAAGTTTGACTTTTCTTGCAAAGTCTCTTAGAAAGCTCCTAAAACAATTGAGCAGAACTGTACGGTATCTTATAAATAAAACTATTATATTATAATTATTGGCCATTCAGCCCCTTCTAATTATTTATTTATGATCTTTCAGGTTTCTTGTTCTGTAAAGGCTTGTTACGTTTATGATTGTGAGGAACTTAGTGGGCCATGGTTTGTCACAACTTATGTCATCTCTGTACAGGTGAATATTGAGGCCTTAGAAAGTACTTTAGACCTGTATCTTTGGTGTTGTAGTCGTGGTCATTTTAATTACTTTTTAAAATAAAAATGAAGCCATATTAAAAGAAAAATCTTTTGACGTAATTTTGCTTTATTTTCGTTTTGTGAGTACCATGAAATAATTTCTAATTGGCTACTGTTTTTACTTCTTTTCTGTGAAGATAATAAACTGGACATTGCTCATTTTAAAAACTCAAAAGAAAATTCCATTCTCTAAGTTTGTATGCTTAATTAAAAAACATAGTCTCATAAACTGTATGCAAAATCAGGTGCATTCAATTTTTTTGTCTGTTGATATTAGAAAAAAATTGTACATGCTAGAATCATATTTAAATTTAGTTAGATAAGGTTTACAGTAGAAGTTTTGTTTTCTTTTGCTACTAAAAATCTCTTGTTTTTTTTCTTGTAGTCATTGATACTTTAAGAATAGAATCATACATTTCACCAGGTGAAAGAGAAAAGTGTTACACTGGTTGAGGGCAATGGTCCCTCCAGCATAAACATCCAAACTTCAGTACCACCCAACCTCCTGTGTGGGCAGGCGGGATATGCTAAGCTAACAGCTGCAGTTGTGGTCGGAGAATTTGATGGTCCAAGGACCTGTGATAGTGGAGCACTGTTAAGACAGGTGGTGGTTGGCAGTGAAGTCTTGACTGTTCTAGATGATGACACCAACAACAGCAGTGATGTTAGAGGTAGTATAATGGGTGGTGGGCTGGCAGAAAACAGCTCCAATCAATGCAACCAGGCTCTTGACATTTGGACCTGGAAACAAGGCCTAGCAATACCTTTGTATGCAACTGTTGACATGGTGAAAGATGGTGATCGTAAGGGAATCGTTAGTGTCTCAGTTGCAGTGCAGTGCATCACAGGGATGGAAATTTTGGTCAACACAAGTGTCCAGGTACCTACATTTTACATTTTATAAAAAAATTAACTACATTACGATAAATGATAAAGAATGATATGATGCCACAATTGCTTTTGCCATTGCTGCTACTGATGATAATGAAAATAATTATGATTATGATGTGTGTTTTTGTATTTTTATGACAAAAGGCAACTGCTATGGTATTATCAATATGTGCTGTAAAATAGTGTCATGAATAAAGGTATTTTTGTCAAAGTCTCTCTTCTCATAAAAGTTGTGTTAGTATGATAACTATGAATACAGTAAAAGGCTTTCTGAAATACTTTTTTAATAAATGTCCTCAGGTTGAAGTCAAAGACAAAGATTTGGGCTCCCAATGCAGTGTTGTCAACGATCCCCACATCACAACTTTTGATGGACTGTAAGTCACCGTTTCTAGAGAGAAAGAGAAACAAGTTCTGAAGAATAATTGCTTTTGCCCTAAATAGTTCAGTTGTTTTTTTTTTATGGCTTTTTTTTATTCTTTTTGGTTATCTCACTTAATTAAGGAATTAAAAAGGCTTTCATTTAATGATAGTATACAAACTAATTTTTATTTGGAATGGAGAAACAGTCTTTGCACTTTATGACTTGCTTTGACTGCTCTTGTCTTCTCTCCCTCTCTCTCTCTCTCTCTCTCTCTCTCTCTCTGTCTCTTCTATTCTCTCCTTCTCTTTTTCTCTATCTCTGTATGTGTATGCATGTGTGAAAGAGAGAGAGAGAGAGAAAGAGAGAGAGAGAGAGAGAGAGAGAGAGAGAGAGAGAGAGAGAGAGAGAGAATATTATATTGTGTTTTCATAAATAAGAATTCTTGGTTTCATGTTTTGCTTGAAACACATCTATCACTATTTTTGTCTTGTGACTTTCCTATTAATTTTATTTTTCTTTAGTACCCATAATTTTGTTGGGTTTTAAGTCAAAATCATTTATCACTAACTAGAACGCTATGAATACTTGATATACAAATCATTTTTTTTCCTTTTTTCTTTCTCCTCTAGATACCTAGACAGCTTTAAGGAAGGTGAGTTTATCTTGTACGCTCATGACTCTTTGCCACAGGCTGTGCATGCTTTCTTCCGTGACTGCAATAGGAATATAGCTGCTTGCACATGTGCTGTGGCTGTCAAAGTTGAGGATGATGTTGTGCTTTTAGATCGATGTGGTGCAGAAAAAACGAACACACCAACCTTTAAACCACTAACCGTAAAGATCATCCGCAATGGAGAAATCAACCCTGGCCTGAGGATCCATGAATATGACCAGGGCAATCAATACAATGTGCGTATTATTCTGTATTCTGTATGTTTATTTGCCTTTTTTAAATATTCACTTTGCTTCTAAGTGATAAATTTTATATTTTCCTTCACACAAGGTATTAGAATTTTAAGATTATTATCAATACATTGCATTTGAGAATGAAAAGATCATATTAAAAAGCAATTGTGATAAATTAATTTCACAGTTTATTGTGATATTTCCATTTGACATAAAGCGCAAATATATATTGCATTTATATGAGCAACCGAGATTTCTTCTGCCATTTATATCTGACCCGTGAAAGGTTGGGTCTATTACCATCAAAATTTTTGTATATATTTAATGATTTTGCTTAAAGTAAGGAGATCAAAAGAAAATTCACAAGAGCTAGGTATAGTACACTTTATTGCTTCACTATAGGCTTTCTTATTGTATGTACTTACACAGAACTTTTGTCATTTACAATGGTGACCTGAGAGTCACTTCTGCAGATTCAAAATCTTTATATCAATGGACATTAATGGTGTGGGTCTTTGTTGTTTTTGATTTCTTGTGCAGGTGGTATAAGTTTCTTCCTAATGTGGCCATAAACCTAAAACTATCAGCATGGTCACACAAAACCATTCAATTTAATGGTTTTGTGTGACCAGTTTAAATTCAGTCTCTTATTATTCTATTATTGTGTGCTTTAAGCTCTCTGTTTTTGTACATCAGTATTTTATCATCATTCATTAGGTCATCTTGCCAAGTGGCACTACAGTGATCGTCGAGAATGACAAAAGATCAATTGGAGAAAAACCCACTTTTGTAAATGTATGGATTTCGGCATCAGCTTCAGATTTTGGCAAAACAAAAGGTAAGAAATTTTAGAATCTTTTGAATGGGTAGGGGCTCAATGGTGAAGATATCGGGGACTGTTTTAAAGGAGTTAACTTGAAGAAGATTTTGGTGGATCTGCCGAAATTCACAAGGCAAATTTAGATATGATGTATTGGGTAAATGTGCTTTCCACGGTACATATTTTATGTAGAAAATTTTAGCAGAAATCCATTTTGATCTTCGGTAAAAAATTGGTTATGTTCATCTGAGAGTACAAGAGAATGACACAATACATAAAGAGAATCAAGAGATAAATTGCGTCAGGTTACAATTAACAATTTTCAATGTTTTTTTTTTTAAAGGTGTCTCCATTATTTTGAACAACTTTACGATATGTTTAATGGCATTAACTTAACAGACAAGTTTCTCAAATCTACTCTTGTAGTAAAATTGCGAAAAACATTTTTTAATTTAGTTTTTCAAGTACTCCTTTGAAATCCCTCAACTTGCGATTTTGATATTGCACAAATAAAATATGTTATTGGCTTGTCCATGATTCTTGAATTATAAATGGCTCTGAAGGCTATACAAGTCTCATGGTACATTACTTCTTTTTTATGAGAACATTATTACCTAACAAGCCACATCCGATGCCTTATCATTCTCAGGCTTATGTGGAACATTTGATGACGATACTGGAAATGATGTGGTAAATCAAGAGGGTGAGGATGTGAGTGTTCCAGGAATATTGCAAAATCGTTTTACAGAAGAGTGGCGGTAAGCATGTATTACATTGGGAAACTAGAGTTTTGATTTTAATTTTATGTATGGCGTGCAGTTTTTTTAAGAAAAAACCATGCATTCGAAATTAAAGATGAAAAGTTTAAATGTTTGTGCATCAATTGCATTTTTAAAACTGATATAATTTAAACCTTAAATATGAAAATGTATTTGACTACATTTTTCTAACTTTAAATTCATCTTTAAGATTTAATAAAGCTCTTTAATACCAAGGTCATTTGGAATGTATACTGAATGATTCCCAATTCTTTTTTCCATCCAACATAAATAAAATGCAATCAATATTACAAAAAAATATAGAATATCTCTTCGTCTTTCTTCTCTCTTCTCCACCCCCTTCCCCTCTCACTCTTCTCCTCTGTCGCTCCCTATTTTTTTTTTATTTTTTGTTAACACTGTATCCTCTATTCATTTCATTTTATTTCTCTTTATTTTTCTCTCTCTGCTTTGACAGCTTTCTTTGCTGATCTCAAGCTTCTCGATTTCTTTGCCTCTGTGTAGCCATCTTTTATAATCTCTCTCTTTCTCTCTATCTCTCTGTCTCTTTCTCTCTTTTTGTCTATCTCTCTTCCTTGCCTTTTTCCTATACTTCTTATATACTGTTCGTATGAAAGCCATATCCTGAGAAATGAAATGTTATTATTTTTTTCTGCTTATTTTAGGGTAAATAGCCGTGACACAATCTATTCAGGATCTTGTGAATTGGATGAAAGTGAGGCAACTGATGATGAATACTGCAGTTGTGTGGCAGAAGATGATCCCATGTGTGGTCCTGACCAGTACTTTGTCAACTGCAGGAAACAGGCAGCACTTGCCAACTCTGCATCAAAATTCTGTAAAATATTATATTGCTTTTAGCTGATACATGTATTGAAATTTATGGTTCACAAAATCAAAAAGCACATTTAGCATGGTGTTAATTAACAATCACTGCATAATTATTATAAAATAGTTCAACACAATCACTTGCTCTAAAAAAATTTGATGGAATACAATTTTAGACTCTTTGATTGTGTGTGTAAGTAGGCAGAGGCCTAGATTTGATGAAGGCTTATTTCATTCCTTTTTGTTTATTTAATTTCTAATTTATTTTTGACAAAGTGATTCATAAAGTATTTTTTTTTTATTAATTGCAAAACTATCTGTTTCATCATAGGAAGGTCTATGCAAAAAAGAAAAAGAACTTCAAAGAAGTTTAAGTCTATTTTTAAAGGACAAAATAAAGAATAATTCATTAACTGTCTTTGCTGATATGCAATTGTTTGTTCTTGATAAGCAAATTTTTGTGCCTTACAAAGAATATATTTGAAGTTGTCTTTTCAACTCTGGTCTGTCTCTTTATTTGTCACCACCTTAATTATAATAATTTTGATGTTTTCAAGGCTAATTATGGACATTTTGCTTAAGGAAAGAAAAACTTTTCCTGTGTCAATTTTCTTACAGATGAAGACATCACCTCTGAACTAGCAGTGGCAGCTGAGGAACCAGAATTTTGCTTTGATCCCTCAGTTTCTGTTACCATCTTCCAGTTTGATATTTTCTATACGTTTGATGATTCGGTAAGTCTTATCAAGATTTTTAAAAAATGTTTTAAACAAAGGTGCCTCTTCAAATGATGAAAGTAATGAAGATCTTGTGATGATGCTGATAATGAAATGAAAGGCATAGGAAATTGTTGTGGCTAGTGCCTGCTCCTCAAATTATGAAAGTAAAGAAAATCGTGTGATGATGCTGATCATGAAATGATAGATATGGGAAATCTTTGTGCTAAAGGGGAAAACTATAATAATAATGTTATTAAAGAATTTTATGATTCCATAATGAGGACAAAAGAGGTAGTGAAAGGAAAGGTATTGATCATGATGAGCGTGATGAAAATGACAGTAACAGTGGTGGGGATAATGACGATGACGATGATGACATTTTTCATTCTGGAGGGGGTTGAGAAAATATTTTTGGAATCTCAAGTGAAACCAAAACTTTTTTTTCATGTTTACATGTTTGTGTGTATTTTATACAATAAGGATGACTGTAAAAAGAAAAATGTATATATTCCTAAATCTGGGACGTATTTAGTAGTTATTCAACGCTGTATATTTTTTTATGTTTTAAAAAGCGATTGAGATGGCCAACACCATCCGGTGTAGACAGAGATGATGCATACAGAATCTGCAGAGAAACTGTGTTTAATTCCAGTGTGAGTGTGGCTGGGTGTAATTCATCAATCAATGTAGATGTTGAGGGTGCAATTGAATCCTGTGTCACAGACATCAAGGTAAGGAACAAAAAAAACCAAAAAAAAACAAGAAAGAGCATGTTACAGATGGTAGGAGAAATCCAAGGAAAAATCAAGAAGAATTTAAATGAAATGATAGTTTGGTAAAAAAAAAAAAAAAAACTACATAAGATGTGCTACCAGTTTTCTTTTAAATTTTACAAAAAGAAAAATGTCGAGTTCTGTTGCTCCCTTATGATTTACCAAACCCATGCAGCCCTTTAAAGATAAAATGAGATAAATATTTTATAATTATATCAGTTTAGAGCATTCATTGGCACCTTTTCTTATATGCTCCTTTTATGTGTATTTTGTTATGTACAGATAACTGATGACATTTCGTGGGCTTTATCCATGGTTAGTAACATACGTGTAAGGTGTGTCACACAGCTCACTTTACTAGTGGATTTTCCGGACGTGAAACTCTGTCCATCAGACTGCAATTTCCGAGGAGTTTGTTTAAGCTGTGAGAGACAATTAATTTACATAAATGTAAACGATTTAGCTAGCACCTTGGTGTCGGGAAATTCATAGAATAGAGATTCTCTCTCTCCCTCTCTCTCTCTCTCTCTCTCTCTCTCTCTCTCTCTCTCTCTCTCTCTATTACACACACACTTTCCCTCTCTCATATTTTGGCGGCTCAATATATTTTTGTAAACTATGCTGCTTTTTATTCACTCAGTGTGAATCTTAATATGATTTTTTTTAAAAATGACTTAGCTTATATTCTGATTTCACCATTTTAAATCATAAATCTTGCAATCTAATGTTTTGATTTTTATTCAGTTACAGTATTTCTCAAAACTTATTACCTTCTTTGTTACTGAGCCATCAGTAGTATAATTGATGGTGTTAAAATTGATTTATTTCAGCCAATTAAATATTTTAATACAATATATAAAATAGTATGCCGAGGTAGCTATATATAAAAGGAAGGATTGATATATGTAATTTATCTGAAATTAATAGGCCAAGGCCATAGTTATAAATCAAGAATGGCAAAGGCATGTAACATTCAATAGAAATGAGTTTAAGGAAAGTTAGATATGCTTGCATTTAGACTATCTAGGCATATACAAATTTTAAAGAAATGGAAAGCATAGTAATATAAGGGATATTACCGTGGTTGTAAGTAGAGCAAGCTTATCTTTAAATATGAGGAAAACAGTATGCTGGGTTGTATCCTTAAAAATCAACAATATATTTTTTTTACATAATCCAATTCAGATATTGTGTGTACATTCTGGCTTATCTCAGCTTTGAAATAAAAAAAAGTTCTCTTATGAATATATATTTGGGATGATACATAGAAAGAAAAATGTGGGTCTCTTAGCCAGCTGGCATAACAAGCAAAAAGGTTAGATATAGCAACAAATTTTGATACATACAGAAATTTAAAACTCAAACGATATACTAAATTTTCCACAGTGATGGTTTTTCTACTTGAGACATTAATTTCTTATCTACATAATGTATTTTTTGCATCTTGCTTTTTTGATTGATTTTATATCTTTTTTTTTTTTATTATCTTTTTTAAAATAAAGGACATATTTTTGCATTGAAAGGTGTTGAAAAGAGTCTATTTTTTTATTTGCAATCATTATTTTATTTTGTTATCTGTGCAGTCTCTGTGTGCCTGTGTTCCCCGGGATTTGCTGGCTTCGACTGTTCCATTGACCTCACAGTACCTCCTAGTCTAGTAGAAATAGTGGGTGGACCTCTTTGTGACACAAGACAAGATGACAGTGGTTGTACCTCTGTAACAGTGCTAGGCTATCCTTTTGCTGAGGCCTTGTTGCCAAGAAAACCAAAATGTCATGCTCGCCCTCTGCTGGTAATTTCTATTTTTAAATTTTTTTTCTTGGTTCATTTTTTTATTCAATAATGTTTGAAAGATTCCTTATTTGTTAAGATAAAATAATGCACTTTTTTGCTTTCAAAGAATTTTTTCACTGGCCATAAAATTAAAGACAAGGAGGTAATATTATTTTTTTCCATTGTTTTATATTGTTGGCATATTTCTGTTATTGTTTAATGTTGTTACACAAAGTATTTTCTATTTGTCTATGGTAGGTTGCCACTCATGATTGCTGGTTTTAAAGCCAGTTTACTGACTGAAAGTTATCAATATCTCTTGATACTATTGTTATGAATTTGATGGTTGTTTGCTTTGTTTGTTGGTTGGTTTATCTTTTCTTTTGCTACTGCTGCCACTGCTGTTTCTGCTAATCAATTTCTCCACCATTGCCACCACCCACACTACTCTTCTTCCACTTGCACTATTGTTATTTCATACACCATTTGGATAGTTGCTAAGAAACATAATGACTGATTTTTTTTTACCCCCATAATATTATTACCCTAAAAATATATTGACCATCTCTCAAGGTGACTCCAAGTTCTATCACTGTGGACATGAACAGTCAAAAGCTTGTAATAGATGCTGTGTTTCTCAGCTTAGAGTCAGTGCGCTGTGACATTCAAATGGCAGGAAGTTGGGAAATCGCTATTAGTAATGATGAGAATGATGTCAGTAATGGTCTACGCTTTATCTCCTATGACTCAAACTGCATGGTCTGCACTGAGAATGGGTGCTCTCTCAGGGTGAGTTCTCCCTTAGTTCAGTCTTTTTTTAAATATCAGGTCTGGCCTCATCTAAATTATTTTTATTTTCTCAGGTGCATTTTATTTTTTTTTAATTAATGTAGAGAAATTCATATTATAGATATGAAAAAATTACATCATGAAATAAAACAAATATTCTGTTTGCCAAAAAATGATTTGCTATGTAGAGAAAGAAAAAGGTTTCATAGCTTCTTTTTTTGCATGTAAAGTTCATCAATGATCATTTAAGTTTGACTTGACTAAAGCTTTTTATTGTGTGTAACAAACAAGATTTGTTATGTAGAAGACTAAGAAAAGGGCTTTATAATGTTTTTTTCCTTGTATGCAGAGTTCATTACTGATCATTTAGCTTTTTTTGTGTGTAGCAGAGGAACTGGGCATAATGTACTGCAGATTCCATTGAAACATTCAGGACGATTTTCTGAGACCAACATAAATTGATTTATTTCAATTCTAGATCTATATATTGTACTTTACAGAATGATGTGTGTTTGATTGATGGAGTATGCTATGAAAATGGTGACATCAACTCTAGAAACTGCTCACTTTTCTGCAATACAGATGTCTCTAATACAACATGGACTTTGATAAGTGGTATGTTAGGTTTCTTCCACTTGTTTTCTTTTAACAAAAGAATGGGCTATTTATTATTATTTTAATTGTCCAAGGCTCATCGTTTTGAAATTCAACCTCTGAAAAAGAAGTTGTCTATAAAAAATTCCGATCCTTTGGAAAAGATATTTATTCATCAAGCTAAAAAGAAAGTAGACATGAAAAAGTGAAATATCATTTATTTTTAAAAGGATGGCATCTTAAGCTGATAGCTTTCATTTGCACTTCGGGAATCTTTTAAAGAACAACTCTAATAGACTCCTTCTATCCTGCAACAAACATCGTTTTATTCAAATTAGAAGAGAAAAAGGAAAAGACATTGTAGCTTTCTTGCTCTTCCATCTCAAACAATATTCCTGCCAGAATAAGCATGTAATTTGAAGTAATTGATTAAGTTTTCTTTTTCATTTTGACTAATCTCTCTCAACAGTAAAATGTAAACTGTTTTGAATGTTGGGGAATGTGTTTAAAAAGCATCAAGCTTCATCAATACCAACTGTCTTCTTTGTGTTATCAGCTGAGGAAATAATACCACTTGTGCGGCGCTACACAATTAATGCAGTGGATGATGATGTTCTCTTTACACCATCTGCCAACTTCTCTCTCTTTGGTGCACCCCAACTGGGCGCTCTCAACGATGGAGGCAAGGCAATTGTGTTTGATGGTGTCAGCCAATATATGAGAACTCCAAGTCTAAATGGTTCAGGTACTGTTTTGCTCTCTCCAACTTACTTTTTTGAACCCTTGGAGAATGTGTGTCTGTAGCTATCTTAGAATACATACTATAATATATTGAATAACTCTTGAAACATGAAGTTGGTTATTGGTTTGGGTTTTTTTATGCTTCGAAAAAAATTTATTCCAATTTCCTTTCTTTACACTTCATCTTCCATTAATTACAATTTTCCTACATGTGTGCCTATCTGTCTGTAAGTCAAATAGATACATTTGTACATATTTATTTCAAATATCATGATCTCTTGTAAATAAAAAAGATTGAATATAGTGTCTAAGCTTGTCTTTGGTAAAAAGATAACTTTTTAAACATTTCCCTACAATGGGAAAAACAATTCTAATTCATACCTTAAAGTGATCTTTGTATCCCTTGTTCCTCTCTCCACAGATGCTTGTTTAGGTGATATTAACAGATGTCCACAAGGCATCACAATTTCTCTACAGCTGGCAATCTACACTTACAAGGATGACAGTTATATCTTTTCCTGTGGTGCAGATAATAGAGATACAACAGGCATATCAGCATGGTACAGAAACAACAAGCTCAATGTTCGAGTCAGAACTTTTGACAAAGAATGGAAAGTAAGTGCAAAAAAGTGGTCATAAACTTTGATTGAACCCTGAGATTCATAGTAGTTATTTTCAATATAAAGTAAAGTGGGTCCCATGCTTAGTCTAAGCGTCGGGGAACCAGGAGTAGGGTCCTGATTGTTCTTGGCATACGGCATTT
>BLXT01000290.1:123280-150848 GCA_019648995.1 Plakobranchus ocellatus | reverse complement strand
TCTCTCTCTCTCTCTCTCTCTCTCTCTCTCTCTCTCTCTCTCTCTCTCTCTCTCTCTTGATTTATATGGTCATGCCTCATTCGATAAATGCCAAACTCATTTTTTGGCTGATTTTAGTTGATATGACAATGTGCTCTGACCCCTAAGTGTTCTACCTATCAGTTACCAAATAATTTGTAAATATTGAATATACCCAATTCAAAGTAATGTGGGGAAAAACATGTTTTTTTGGACATTGCTCACATCAGGCACATCAGGGTTAGGCATTAAAAATATTTTATTGAATGAGCATGACGATATTTTAGCAGTTTTTTGGCTTTTTATTTCTTTTAAAGTTTTCATTGTTGTCTGAATACCTGTAATCTTATTTGTGTATTTGCAGGACATACGATATTTACTTGGAAGGAGAATTCATACTATATGAGCACACAACACTTCCATATGCAGTAAGAAAACATTTTTATTTATTTCTCAATAATAAAAAAAAAATCATCGCTATAAATATTAGTTTTTCTTTCTCTTTTTTTTTTTTTTTGCAAATCGTTGATTTTACCGTTATTAGAAGGGTCTATGCCTCAAAGAGGAGGCAAACTATTTATTCTAACCACCGCCATTACTAGAGGAGTTTTAAAACATTAAAGTTTAAATGAAGCAATATGAAAAGGCCATTTATTAATGTGATGTGATATTTGTTTCAGGTTCATGCTTTCTTTGTGTCCTGTAACAAGAAAGCTGCATGCAACTGTGCTGTAGCTGTGCGAGTTCATGATGATGTTATTCTCATGGATAAATGCCCCAAGGGAGAAGAAGATCCTTCTAATGTTCCTTTCAGAATTATCCTTTATCGAAATGGAGACCTGGAAAGAGGATTCAGAATTTACCAGAAGAGAGGAAGAGAGTACACTGTATGTTTTTCTGTGTGTCTGTGTATGCATTGAATATAGCTAGACAGTATGGTGATTTTTTTATGAAAAATTAAAGGTGCGTTGATAGATAGATATATAGACAACTAGATAATTAGGTTGGTAGATATGTAAGAAAGCAGGTCAGTAGGATGCATAAATAGATAAATTGTGTTGATCTTACCTATCTGGTGATGTTTTTCTTCAAGCAATGAAAAATTTTGATCCCAATCGATAGATAGCAGATAGATAAATTGACAGCTAGATGGGTGACTGTTTGAATGAAAGTCTTGGACTTGTTCTAATGAGTGAGATTTGGCTAAAAGAACTTTTGAAAGAAAAATTTTTTTGGCTTCCTCAAATGGTTTATTTTTATTTCAACAATTAAACAAGTTGATTAGCAAGTGGCAAACCTGTGGAACGATACCTTATTGATCCAGAAGTTGGATAGGTAGGTGACAAGTAGATGTACAGGGAAATGAGAAAAGAATGTTTTAGAGTGAGAGAGAGAGAATACATTCTTTATGGTACATTCAAACAGAGAGATAGTAAAGTAGAAAATACTACAAGATTTCTTCCAATTTTCCTTACAGGTTTATTTGCCTAATGGAGACATAGTCTACACAAGGGTCCAGAAAAATAGGAGGTATATTAATGTGTGGGTTACTGCTGCGGGAGCAAGTGTGAGCCGTACTCAGGGTATGATATGAAATTTATTCAGTTTTAAAGTATCTCTGTTGCTTAACAAACTATTTCAAATCATGCGTATTGATTTAAACAATATATTCAAAAGGCTTTTCTGAAGAGCATAAAACAAGGGGGTGGGGGTGGGGGGGAGGGAGATTTTTTAACAATATCATCTTTCAATTATGAGAAAAGTATAATTTTTCACTTTTTATAGGCATTCTTTACATTTTGTTGCTAAAAATTTTGTTCTCGCTTTGAAATTGAAGCAATTTGGATTTCTAAAATGTGAAACGTTAGTTGTGTAAAAGATACCTCTAAAGGTATAGTTTTTTTTTTGGTTTTTTTTTACTTGTTTGCAATTTGTTGTGAAAAATATAGTTATAATTCATAATCACAGAATCTTTTTTCCCTCAAGTCTAACAGTTCATGAAAATTGAAATAAATGTGCTCTCTTAATTCACGCACTCTTTTAAGAGCTCTCTGCATCCTTTTTTTTTAGAGACAATCTCTTCTTCATCACATTTTAATCTATGCATTCAAAAGTTGGCTTTGAGGCATGTTCAAAGCTTTATTTCTTGAATTACATACTAATGCATCTCTTTTCAGGCCTTTGCGGTACATATGATGGGGATGATTCTAATGACTTGCTGCGAAGTGATGGACTTCTATCTAATGAGACAAATGATGAACCTAATGAATTCAGTTTAACTTGGAGGTGGGTGATTGAAAAATTTAACTTGCTTTTGAAATGTATAGAGGAAGGGAGATATGAGATGTTTGTTTCTTTTAACTGGTCACATTCAAAAAGCAAGAATGAAAAAAAGAAAAATGTTGAGGTATAGTTGCCCATGTAAAATCATCATAAGAGAATCAAAGGCACATGTATGAATACACAATTCTCATCCTATCTTTTATCTTTTATTTCTCAAAGAAAGTGATTATTATGTTAAGCTGAATATAAAAGTTGGACAACTGAATATTTTTATTTAGAAAAATGCATTCATGAAAAAATCAGAATTTTCTTTCAAAATTATTTGTTTTTTTTTAGCTGGCTATAATGAATATAAATAAATTCATATGGCAGCCCCTGTAAACAATAATTTTTTTTTAATGCAAATGTTTTTAGTAATGCGTAAAGTTCATGTTTCTTCAAATAAATAAAAACTCTCCAATATTTTCTCGAAATGCAATAAACATCTTTCATTCCAACTATCAAATTATAGGCAGATCTGTAACTATAAATTAAATTTATGAAACTTGGTAATAATTGGTTTTAATCCATTTTGTATTGAGAGCAATAGATGCTATATCAATATTTATACAAATTATTGGTTTAGATACGAAAACAAATTTTCAAAATATTTTTGCTTTGAATTAAAAAAAAATGTTAAAACATTTTTTAAAGTCTGATTAGCTAAATGTGAAGACAAATTTTGGAAACTCATACTTTGTACAGGCATATTACTTCACATCCGTTTAAGGGATGCTGATGGTTTTGCAGTTGCCAATGAATCTGTTCTTTTATTGAAAATAAATGTATGTTTTGACCTGCATCAAGCATGTTTTGGAAGATTATCAGTTCAGAAAGGGTATAGGATGAAAAAAACTAATGAAATTAAATTTTAAAATTAAAGCTTTTCTTTTCATATGCCCTTAATTCTATAAATATTGCAAAACAAGTATTTACAACGTATATTTGGTAATTGTGATTGATGTGTAAAAACTTAGTCAATAAGTAAAAATGTTATGAATTAATCTCTACAGTAATATTAATATCCTTACTGAACTTTATGAGAATTATCATTTTGTGTTATTAATCATTTTTTTAATAATTCTCCATTTAAAATATTTCAATGACAATGCCCTTCGAACAAAAACTTTTTTTATAGCTTTTAGTATGTACATTCCAATGAATATTATTCATAGATGTCTATTCTGTTGTTTTTCCGAAAAAAAAACCAAATTTTTATCTAAATTTATCAACAATTCATTTTATATGTAGTTTGTCTTGTGCTTAGCATCAGCATTGATTTTCTTAAAAATTGTGCCCGATAATATTTACTATAACTGTTTAAGAATATTACTTTACCTTTCATGCAAATAACAATATACAATTTTTTGACAATGTCTCTGTATCTCACAGATTTTTTTACTTCTTATATTTCATCCCAAATACAGAGTGGAAAGGGAGGCCTCGATATACAATGGTTACTGTGACTCAGATGGTCAAAATGCTGCTGCTTCTTCCTCCATCTATTGCGACTGTCCCTATGACAACTCTCGAGACAGCAGTTGTGGTCCCATGCTTGATGTGTTCCAGTGTACCAGAGAAAGTCAGGACAACAATAACAATGATGCTAAAGGTAGAAAAAAAGGTAAGTTTTCTGTTTTTAATATAGAAAAAAATGAGAATGTTAGTATTGTTATTATGTATGTTTTTTTTCAGTTAGATTGGCAGAAATATAGATTGTCTTGATAAATAAGTTTTAAAAAACAAAGATCCTTAAACAAGGCTTATGTGTCCTCTTCAAGTTACAAATTTTTTTCAAAATATCACCGAACAAGCATTTTCCATTGAAAAAAAGCTTTCCAAATTTTGCAAATAACAGGAGTGGATATTACACAATCTCTGCTTGATGCCAGCCCAGAGAACCCAGCCAAGTGTGTGTCAACAGAGCCTCCTGCAGGGTTTCAATTCAATGCCACTTATATCTTTAGGGTGAGCAATCCTCTCTTACAGCACTAAAATTATAGTGCAAATTTGCCCCTTCCTTTCTCTTTTTGTCTTTCTTTCTCCCTCTCTCTCTCCCTCTCTCTCTCTCTCTCTCTCTCTCTCTCTCTCTCTCTCTCTCTCTCTCTCTCTCTCTGTCATTTCTTTTCTTTCTCTATCAAATAAAAAAACAAACCAAACTTCGTGTTTATTGGATGATGAAGTAGAAAAGAAAGAAAATGTAGACTGTGACATGTAAGTGACCAGTAGATGGCTGTTGAGCACGGAAGAAAAAAAAATAAGGCTGTTTGTTAACATAAGCCTCTGAACATTGTCTGTACAAGTAATCAAGATTATTTTTTCCAATTTCAATTCAGCGTTCTATTGGTCATATTAATCATGTAGATTTTGAACTTCTTATGTCACATAGATTTAAATACAAAAAAATTTCAAACTCTCTTGAAATATATATGATGCAAATATATAGATTACATTTACGCAGTTTGGACATCTGTCTCTGACAGCTCACCAGTAGAAATACACATGCACACAATCTTCAGTGCATAGAAGAAATACTTCATGTAAGGGATTCATGTATGATCAGCCCATATTTTTTCTTCTGCTGAATCACAAAGTAGAAAGTATTGAAAAACTCTTGCCTTTTATCATCAAAATTATTAAAAACATATACCTTTTACACTGTCTTATTAGAGTGACGAGAAGGGCAGCTGATCACTGAATAGTTACATTATTTGAACATACATATGCACATTTGAGTGCGTTTCTAAATGTTGATTATTTTCCCCTTATTTTTTATTGTCTAGCCGGAGGGTCAAGGTATCACACTTGAAAATGCTACAGATGAATGCAGCAGAACTTTATCTCTTGCAGTCAACATTCGAGGTTGTGATGGTATTCTTGGGGCATTGTATGAAAACTCTCTTGAATTTTGTATTAAAGACTACATGGTGAGTTTAAATTCATTTAAATTTAAATTTTCTTGCAACTTGTGTTTCTCTAAAATTAAAACATTTGTGTTGAAAATGGGCATGACAAACTTCGCTTCTTTCATTTTGTTTGCATGGCTCGTGAAATATTCGTTTATTGCCACTGCCATTATATGAATGTCAATATCTTTTTTAAAATAACATAAGATGTAAAATAAATGTTTTGTGTAATAATTCGATAATTACTATATCAGGTCTTTAAAACATGCATCCAGTAGTTTTGTGAATGATGTGAACTAAACAAAGCAAGCATTATCTATCATTGAGATAGTTTTTGACATAATTTTATTTTTTCTTTGTTCATACATCAATCGGATCTACTATCCTTCATTTTGCTATTCCCAAAAGATCGAATTCAAAAATTTGTTTCACTTTTGCATTTTTAATTCACCATTTACATTTTTTTTAATTTGTAAATCTTCTTCAATAAATGTTGAAGGCTGCTAAATTGTCTGTCCTCCATAGATTACTGGTGAGGTGGGATGGTCAGTTGTTGCTGTTGAAAATATTCGTCTGCAATGTGAGATAAAGATAAATATAGATGATGAAACCTGGGAGATTGATGAAAATGGAGTGCCAACACTCCCACCAGTTGTAGACAATCTGTGTCCTGGGGCTTGTAGTGGCAATGGCGAATGCACAAGAGGTAGGTTAAACACTGCTATTTTTTACAACCAAATAAACTGTTTTTGATCTATAGGTTGTGGGACTTTCAAGAAACAATAGTTGGTCGAATAATTTCTAGCCCCTTGCTTGAGATTGAGCTGTGTGCTATCCTAAATGATTTTGTTTGGAATTTTTAGAGTCTTACTCATTCCATACTCCAACAGCCCTGACTAGAGTTATTATGAGTGCACATTTATGAAATAAACTAAAAAACTCCCATTAAAATAAGAAAAATAAAATGGCAGCATTCTTTTCTGTAAGCAGTATAGACTCATATATAACTCACAACATCAGTTAAGATTGATGTCTACTTTCTTCAGCATCATTATTGCCTTGTATAAACTGTTAATGGATTAAATAATAAGGTGGCTGTTAACTGAGGCATTTAGAGAGGACAGAGACAAAGAGACTAGCAATCTAAAGATAGAGGACTCCATTTTTATATAATATCTGGCTTCACAGGTTTCTGTACCTGTTTTGACGGTTTTGCTGGTGGAGACTGCAGTATAGATGTGTCTCAGCCACCTACTCTTATCTCCCTAAGTGGTGGACTCTTTTGTGACATCATAAATGATGGTGACTGCTCTGAACTGACCGTATACGGCTTTGGTTTTGCCCAGTCATCCAATCTGTCATGTAGGATCGATGAGATTGAGGTACAATAGCTTTAATGCATTTATGTGTATCAAATTTGGGCAAGACTGATAAATGAACGTGTAATATCTGGGCATGAAAAAGATGTAGCACAATAAGCAAAAACTCTTATAACAGCTAACTAGAATAATCTCTTTTCGAAAAATTTTTAAGCAACAGACGTTCTTTAATTGAAAATGTGTCTTTTATATTTATAAAAATAGGGTTTGTACTGTAAGTCACTTTTGTTTCAAATAATTTTAGATTAGAAAAGGTATATTTTAATTGAAAATTAGTCAGAGGATGGTTTTGTGAGAATATGTTTTATGATCAAAAAGAATTGAATCTCAGAGGCCAAAAATGGCATGTTAAAAATCCAAAATAAAAGGAAAATAAGAGAGGTAAAGAAGCAAAGAGTTTTCTGTTTTTAAGTTTGCATTATCTTTCAGATAAATCCCAGTGGAATCTTTGAGAATGTGACAACGTCCATGCAACAGATAACATCAGCTGTATATGTAAGGGAAGAGATTGTCAACTGCCCTCGGGGAATGTTCAAGGTTCTTGAAATCAGTTGTTCAAATGATGGAACAGCTTACAGTGTGGAGAAGTTAAGGAGAGTTACTTTCAACTCTCTGTGTGAGACATGTGATGACACTGGTTGTGTGAACAGGGTAAAACCAATGGATGTTCCTTATTGTTTTGTGGAGTTTAGTTTCAAATTGTCTTTTGTTTTGTTTTTGTTTTATTTTTTAATGTTGTTTTTTTCTCTCTTGCCATTGATATCTTAAAATGTATTGCTTTTAGCATCATTTTCAGTACCATAATTGTTTTCCTCATTAAAACTGTATTAATATATCTGTTATTGAAAGCTTCTTTTTTGTCCTTTTAAAAGCAATTTAGATGAAAGTTGCTGGTATGAAAGAGCTCTCTCTCTCTCTCTCTCTCTCTCTCTCTCTCTCTCTCTCTCTCTCTCTCTCTCTCTCCTCTATTTCTCTCTCTCTCTCCCTCTCTCCCTCTCTTTATCTTTCTCTCTCTCTCTCCTCTATTTCTCTCTCTCTCTCTCCTCTATTTCTCTCTCTCTCTCTCTCCCTCTCTTTGTCTTTCTCTCTCTCTCTCTCTCTCTCTCTCTTTCTCTCTATCCCCATCACCCTCCATACCTCCCTCCCTCCTTCCGGCCCTCTATCCAAATACAGTCTTTCTCTCTTATAGATAAAAAAAATGCTTTGAAAATATTGCTTAATATGTCTGTCACTCAGTATATCATTTCATTTCTTCATTTTGCAATCTTTGCATCCCACCTTCCCCTACCCTCTCTTCCCCCAAGTTCCTTATTATTTTTGTTGTTTCGCATGTGACATGTTGCAAGGCAAAAAAAAAGCAATGTCCCAAATCTTTCAACATTGTTTTTATCTTGGTGTCTGACTCATGGTTTATGTCATGTAGTACATTTTTTACTTGCGATTACTAATTTATCAGGAGATTCATATTAACAGAAGCTATTGCCTATCTGGATTATTAGTGTTTGAATTCGTTCCTATTTATTGTTTGGACTTCATAGACTGATGTGTGTGTTATTGACAACATCTGTTATGAAGAGGGATTTGTCAATTTTGAGGACCCAACTCTGAGATGCAATTTGGAGAACAGATTCTCCTGGACAAACATCAGTGGTATGGAAGCTACTTTGTTGAATGAAGCTGTTCTTTTTTTTTAAGAGCAATTTCAATTTTAAAATTGAAATAAACTACATATCAAATATTTTTACAACTGTATAAATTAGCACTGATTTTGTTATGGACAAGAGAGTTTTTAGAACTTAATTTTTTAGAATCTGCATCAAAGTTCGTGGACAGATATATCATAAAAAAAAATGCATTACACTCTGCACTCACATATATTATTTTAATAAGAATAAGTTGGGTCAGGAAGCTCCTTAGGTAAGATGAGGCAGCATTTTCAGAGCTTAATTTATCTTTTGCCAAAAAATTCACAGAGGAGGAAAAAATAAAAGTGAATAACTACAGAAATCCTTTCTTTTTCACAGCTGCTGAATGCAGTAGCACTCGGCTGAAATTCATCGGTATCTCTGAAAACATTCTCATCACCAACCGACTAAACATTACTGTCAGTCAGTCTGGGTTCACCTCTAGTCTGTCCACTTCTACACTGAGTCTGAATGGTACCAATGAGTATGTGGAGCTTCTGTCACCAGTATCATCGGAGTGCCTTTTTAATCTGAGCCAATGTGATTTGGGCCTTAATGTGGAGTTCTCCCTAGAGATTTCAGAAATCATGGATGGTAATATTCAGAAGAAGTCTTTTAGCTTTGACATGTTTTTATTAAATCTTTACTCGTGTGAATGCCCTTCTCATAGCAGTTTTGTACTATGTGGATCTTAATATGACTAATATTGTAAATTTTCACATACAGTGACAGCAGTAAGAGTAGTCTCCATTTAAAATTAACAGAAACTTGGGGGACTTTGAGGAATTTAGAAAGATAAAAGGCTTATAAATATTTTCATACATTATTTTTTTTAATTGGGTTTTAAAGTTGGTCTCTATGCACCCAAAACAGTGATATATTTTAAGAGAAGGGCAGCAGTTTTTGATCATTTTTTTTGTACTGTAAGACAGTTGTAAATTTGTTTTATCAGTTTAGAATTCCAAGTGAATTTTTTTCTCCTGAACCAAAGATAATAACATTTTCTTGTGGCTATTTTCTATGATCATCCATCCTGAATATTTTCTCTCTTACCATGAATTTTGAGATTGATATTTATCTAACCTTTTTTAACTAATTGAAATTTAAGAATGAATTTCTTATCTCTGTTCCACCTGGCCTTTTATATTTTTTCGTAATGCAGGTATGGTTATCTTAACAAGTGGTGCAGATAAACCAGATGGTTCTGGCATAGCCATATGGATCAACAACATGAAGCTTTATGTTCGTATCAGCACCATGACCAAGGAATGGACACTGACCACCACAGAGTTTCCTGTTGCTGAAATGTTTAACATACGTTTCTCTTGGGCTGAGCAGACAGGTAAATTATCGGCCTCTAGAGAGGTTTTGAAACGTACAATCTCTCTCTCTCTCTCTCTCTCTCTCTCTCTCTCTCTCTCTCTCTCTCTCTCTTTGTTTCTCTCTCTCTCGCTCATTCTCTCTTGTATGAATATGTGAGATTATATCATTGGTAAATTTTGCTTCGGTTTGCTTTTTTTTCATGAAATACATCATTTTTTTTTTTTAACTGGAACTTTAAGGGAGGAAAATCCTGTTGTTAGAAGAAAGACAGGGGAAATATAAATGGAAAAAGATGTATGCATATTATAATTATATCACAGATCAAGAGTGATTGCCATTGAGCACGTATTACTGAACAGTCTGCTTCATGTTGAAATCAGACTGCAGATTTGGACTAGACCATTAATGTTAGAAACAAAGCCCTTTGATAGCCTGGGGGATTCAATATATACAACAAACTTAGCAGAAGATCCAGGACTGCCCATCTAGCAAAAATAGAGAAAGAGAGTAAGATAACATAGACATTAAAGCAAGCACATAAAAGATATCTTTTTGTTTGATTATCAATGAATGCATGTCAGTCTAAACTAACATTTTTTTTTCAATTTTACTTTCTTTCTTTACATTATCTCGCCCCTACTCCATAATCTTTCTCTCTCTCTCTCTCTCTCTCTCTCTCTCTCTCTCTCTCTCTCTCTCTCTCTCTCTCTCTTTCTCTCTCTCTCTCTCTTTCTGCCTCTCTTTCTCTCTTTGTATTAATCTATCTTTCTCTACCTCTTTCTCTCACTCTATTAATCTATCTTTCTCTCCTTCTTTCTCTTTCCTTCTCCCTCTTTCTCTCTCGCTATCTCAATTTCACTCAGTCTTCTCCTCTTTCTCTTTAAATTGCATTTGAAGAAAAATACATTATCCTTTAATCTAATCTAACAGGCCTCACACTGAGAATCAACGACGAGGTAATCAAACAGCAACAAAATTATGTGGTCAGAACTCGCAACAATATCAAAGCAAGCAGGAGCATCATTATTGGCAATGCTAACAATACAGACATTTTTGGAAAGTTTACTTTAGAGCTGTCCAGTTTCAATGTTATCTACTGTAATGAAGACACAGTTGGCTTATTGAATCTATCACTAAGTAAGTACTGATAGGATGGTTTACCCTGCCTTTCAATGTTTGCAATGAATATTTAATACACTTTTGATGTATCAAAAGCCTACTTTCTTTTCTTTTCTACTTTATGTACCCGCCTGAAAGAGACATTGGCGATTCTATTCCTCTCTACTATTAAATCTATCACTAAGTAAGTACTGATAGGATGGTTTACCCTGCCTTTCAATGTTTGCAATGAATATTTAATACATTTTTGATGTATCAAAAGCCTACTTTCTTTTCTTTTCTACTTTATGTACCCGCCTGAAAGAGACATTGGCGATTCTATTCCTCTACTCGTACTTATTCTCAGTTAATTTTTTAAAGTTGTTGTTGCTACCATTACCTATTGTCCATGTCTTAAGACTTTCTATAAAAGTTATTCTCTGTCTATATCTACTGTGTTTGCCTTAAACCTTTCTTTTGATTGCCAAGTCTTCTACACCTTTGGGTCGGCCATTGCGTCTCTGTCTTATGGTGTTAGTTAATGATTGCTCAAAGTAAGCTTTTTCAGTACTAATTTATTTGACTTTTTCCGTCCATGATACCCTCATCATTTCTCTGTTAAACCACATCTCTACTGCTTCCAGTTTTCTATCTGCTTCTTTGTTTATTATTCAACACTCACCACTGCATGGGAGAACTTACCATCCATGTTTAATCAACCTTATTTTGGTGTCCATACTATGTTTTTGTTTGTCAGTACTTTTTCTTATTTTTGGAATGTATATTAGCTATTATTTTTCTGATTTCACTTTATACATCTACAATATAATGTTATCAGGTAGCCAAGACATTTTAATTTTGTAACTTGTTTAATATTTTCATCTTTGCTAATGAGATTCAATTTGGCATATTGCTTTTCTCAACAAGGCGTAAATATTGATTGAAAATGTTTTAAAACTTTTGATATTATTAATGAAATTAAACTTACATTTATAATGATTGTAAAATATAATATCAGGCCTGTAAAAGTACTTGAAAAAAATGATATATTTTGTGATTCCACCTCTAGTCGTGGCAGTACTTAAGGAAGATCCTGAAATCGAACTTAACATTGACGATGGCACAAGGAGGCCTATCAATATGACTTGCAATTTTGAAGCTATTGAGCCCGAGGATCAAGAGTCTTATGAATATACTGTCACCTGGTTTGTTGATGATGATGTCGTGCTGACTGAGCAAGTCATAAACAGAACTAGCAGCAGCATCACAGAGAGTCAGCTGGGAGTTTTGAGCTATGGGTCCAAGGTAGAGAGCTCATTTTTGTGCTATAATCAAATTATTTAATTATTACTTACAAATTGTTAAACATTTAATGAAAAGAGATCTTCAATTAAACTTTGCCTTCATTTTATCTCAAAAAGCCAAAAATTGATGCACAAGAAAACAATATGATATATTCTTGTTGTAAAAAATGGCTTTGCTATAACCATATAAATATTGGCACATATATGCTGCCTCATCTTGACGTGAAGTTTATGACAAATTTATCTATAGCAATCAGCGATACAGAGAGCATACAGATGTGAACACTGTAAAATCAACACTTAACAAAGTAAAGAATACAAAACTAACACAAGCACCAAAATCAATAGCAAAATGCTTGTCAAGACAATTTTTCTATAAAAATTGCACGTGTGTGCTGATAAAAACGGAATGAACAATTAGTTGTTTCCATTAGAAACTCTGAACAGTCCTGAATATATGTGCTATTGATTTTAAGTATCCACCAACTTATTAGACAGAAAGTGCAATGAAGCATCGCTCTTAAAGTTAGTCAGAGAAAGCTGTTGGCACATTTTTGGACATATCCTGAGAACAAACAAAGAAATACATGCCAACAAATCTATGAAACAATATTTCACCAGCTTTGGCTAAAGAGTTGGAAAGAAGGTTGGAACAACACAGTCAACAAAGAACTCTCGACGCTTAATCCTGTTTTATCACTGATACAAGATTGAAGATACCAGAGCTTCATGACTAAACAGCAGAAATTGCTGAGGCAAGATGCTCTGAAAATCTGGATGTGAAAAGCAATTAAAGTCGGTTAGGCATGTAAGTTCATACGGAAACATAGATCTTGTCTGATTTTTTAATAAAGGTTTTTTAATGCATTTGACTCCATTCTAAGATTCAATGTGAAGTGACAGGCTGTGTGCAAGGTGACTGCATTAACACAAAAGGTCCCTCTAGAGCCAGTGAAGAGCTGCTAGTGGAAATCAAGGTAAAATGAGTGTCAGTTTAGATGTAATGGAAGAATTTAAGTCCCTCTTTGAGAAGTAAACAATGGAAATGTGAAATGGGGAATAAAATGGGTTTCAATATTTATTTTTTTACAAATTCAAGCTGACATACAAAGGTATATAACGCATATAGGAGGGAGTGATATCTGAAATGATAAAAACTTCTGTCGTTGTTCTTTGTAAAACAGTAAATGAAGTAAGTTTTAATAAAAAAAATTTATCATTTAAACTCAATATCAGTGATGTTCAAACTCCGCAAAAAGCGTTTAATTTTTATAATGTTTTGTGTCCTGCAGTGAAAACTGAACTTCAGCACTACTATTCTGTAAAGAATATGAAAGAATCATATGAGATAGTATTAAACGGAGTAGTATGGAATGATCGCTTATAAAACAAAAGACATCATGAAGAGATACATGACTTTCTTAGATAGTAGAATGGTAATGACAAACTTGAAAATCTAGCTCTCTATGTTAAAAAAAAGAAATCAAAGAAGGAAGAGATAGAAGATAAAATTATTTATTTAGTGAGCAATATTTTGAAAAGAGTAAACCTTTAATACAAGCTTTAACAAAGCATTCAAGTAGAAAACAGATTGGCAAAATATGATGATGCTTTTTCTAGATGTGGAATTCGAAGAAGTCAAAGGGTTCTCATAGCCATTTTGATTTTATTGATTTTTTTAATGGGCATGAAATAAAACATTCAAGGAGATTGCTTAAGTTTTGTTGATTTTTTATACTTTTTGGGTTTCAGATCAAAGAGGAAAAGATTGCCATATTCGAAGGTGATGACAAATTAAGTGTCACCATCATCTCAGTACTCCCTCCTCGAGTGTTCTGCCCACCACCGTCAGGCAACGCTACAAATGGCCAATGTGTGATCACAATAAGCTCTTACTTTGCTAAAGCAGGAAACAATCTTCAGGTGCAAACTCTGAAAAATAACGAATTTCTATTTACATTATTCCTCAATCTATGTCAGCTGCCAGCTAGCCAAAAAGTACGATGAAGCTTTTAAGTCAAGATTAGGAATTTCCTTTTTTTCTAGTTTTTCTTTTATTTTTTAAGTTCATCTTATTTGTTAATTCTCATTTATTTTTTTATTATAATGTTTTTTAGTGCATCCTCCGTCGAGCAGATACAGACTAGATGAAATGTGAGGCTACATGGAATATTGCGTCTTGTATGATTAGGATCGCAGAATGTTCAGTGCAGAGATTTAAAACTGTTTGAGGGTTTGGAGTAAAGATGTATTTGTAGGGTGCCATTATGAAAATTAATCATTATGTCGAGAATTGGTATTTGCGTGTGAGAAATAATGCTTGTGAATTTGATAGTACTATGAAATTTGTTGGTTTTTGGTGATAACTGGTCAAGTTTAGAATGACCATGGGTCCTAATGAAGAAGGTGTCGTCCTTATACCTAAACCAAACCATAGGTTTCTCTGGCCAGGTATGCAATAATTTTTTGTCATCGGCTCCCATGAATATATTTTCATAGCTGGGAGCCGTTCCGTGCATTTGAAGCCATATATTCTCTGAATATGTTAAATAATTCAGTTTAAAGTTGAGATGAATGAATCTACATAGAAAGTGTGTAGAAGGTGCACATCCGTGACTCCTCCCATTCCCCAGTACAGAACAACAAGCCTCGACCCTTTTAGTATGGCATAAATTGGTGTACAATGCTCCGACATCTAGTGTGCACAACAGAGTGTTAAGAGGAAGGAAGCCTGCATCAGTAATGGTTTGGGTCTTTCTCAGCTTGAGTATAAGATGGCAATTCTTCGACGAGGTCCTTGAGGTGGTTATCTCTGTTGGGCACCCATTGCCGCTTATTATAGGCCTCCCTGGGTTGCCCTCCTTGTGAACCTTTGGAAGGATAGGGGAAAATCCGGATGCAGGGTGGAGAACTAGGAGGTCTTGGCAATTTTAGAATCAATATGATTACCTGTTATTCCCTATTGAAGGATATGACTGATTATCTTACAAAACTGGTTCGTGGAATCGGAACCTAGTAGTTTTTAAAATCACTCAGCTACATAGTTAGCAGTGCTTGAAAGTTCAGCTACCCCACATTCGTTTGCAGGTTTGTTTGGGTATCTCCGTTCTTTTTTTTTCTCAAGTTCTGCTAAGGCTCATTTCTCCTTGGTGTGGAGATTAGGAAATTCTTGTTGTTGAAAATGTTTGCTGTTTGCGATTGTCAAATGGGTTTTTCAGTCCCTTCAATGTTCATGCAGTACTCTGTAAGTCCTTGAGGCTTCTTGAAGCTTCTGGCTCATGAGTATGAGTTCTGGCTTGATCTGTTGCCCAAGATCTTGGTAGAATGGGAAGACATAGAGCAGATGTTCTATTTCCCAACCTTGCAGGAAAATTTGTTGCTTTGTTTGAATATTAATCTTTTTAAAGACAATATATCGAACTTACCAAAAAGAAGCTAATACTATTAAAAGGTGTAATGACTGAAGACATGTAAAAGTTCTGCAGAGTACTCATTGATTGAAAATTGCAGTGTGTGAACGATGCTCCTGTACCACAAGCTGTCATTGTGGTGGAAGATGCGTCTGAAAAAGACAAGTCTCTTTACTGTGGTGCAACTTTGACAGACCTCAACTGGCAAACTGGGGTCAAGGTATGGCTTGCAGCAACCCCCGATGGCCGCTCAGATGGAAACAAAAAGATCTACCTAGAGTGCAGCGCCTCACTTCTGGCTTATAGTGTAACCCAGTGGACATTTTCAATTGGAAGGGTTCAGGTGACTTATCTTTTCTGGTTTATGTATTTTTTGTGCATGTGACCTTTGACCAATTATCCACTTGCTCTTAAGTGTGCAACACGGAAATAAACAACCATGCTTAAAAAAAAAAAGAACTAATCAAGAGTAAGGGAGAGAGAGGACATAACATGATGTCATGTGTCTGAATGATGGTCTTAAAATTTTAATGGACTTTCTTTTGCATATTTGAGCTTCTATCAAGAAGATGAAGAAATAGATTTCTTCAAAGTTGCAGTTATTTTTTGGATTTGTCTCACTTTTTGTCATTACAAAAAAATAAAAGCAGTGAGGAAAGTATTTATCTTATACATCTTTTAGGTCAATGTCTTTGACAGAGATCTCTCTGGAGAGTGCAAATTAACTGGTGATCCTCACATCACTCCATACTTGGGAAGGTATGTTTTTTTAGCACAAATAATTGCTTATACCTTGTAAAAAAAGTAATTGTATTAAGACAACAAATTCGAATTCAAATAATTGTAGATGATTACAAGAGAAGAGAAATCTATAAAACAAAGGTTCTGAAAAATATTAGAAAGATAACAAGGATTGTCACAAAGTCAGAGACAAAAAAATTAGTGTTTTGTTTTTCTTCCTAACTTTTAAAAAAGGTAGGCAATATTGTTTATCGAAAAGTATATCACGGGCATTTTTTTAGTTACAATGTGATTGATATATTGATGTTTTAGTTTTACAGTGAGCAGTACAATTCTCTGTTTAGATTTTAAAACTTTTGGTAATTGTTAAAATTTATCCTTCCTCAGAAAATTCAAGTATAACAATTTCCTAGAAGGCGAGTTTGTTGTTGTAACAAACCAAGAGGCTGATTATGAAGTAAGGGCCTTCCTGCGGCGGTGCAATGGTGATATTGCTTCCTGTATCTGTGCAGTGGCTGTGCGTGTGCAAGATGATGTAATTGTGGTCGATAGATGTGGACCCAAGCAGGGTGACAACTACAAGAAAGTGCCAGTGTCAATTAAAGCCTATCTCAATGGAGAAATGACTGAGAATCTCAATATTAGACAGATGAAAAAGGACAAAATACAGGTATTGGTTTGAAATTGTATTGCCTTGGTGCATTTAAAATTAATCAAATGCAAATCAAGTCTCACACGATTCCTTATGCAGAAGTTCACTTTTGCGAAATATCTTTGTCAAATAATAGAAAAATGCAAAATAAACACTCTATCAATGCTGTAGGTCTTAGAAGCCTTTAAGCCTAGATTTTTTTTTTCTTCAGCAACAAATTTTTTAGGCCAATTCATAAAAAAAAAGAGACAGGATTTTTTTCCTGATAAGTATGAAGTAACCTGGATCTTTTATTTTTGTCTTGAAGACTTTTAGGGGAAAAAAGTTTTATTTAAAAAAAAAAAAAAGATATTCTTTTCTCACTTGTTAAAATTCAGATTTTACAGATTAATTTGCTGGGTTTTTTGGGGGTTTTTTGTTTTGTTTGTTGTTTGTTGATGTTGTTTGGTTTTTTGTTGTTGTCGTCGTTGTTTTAGATTTCTCGAATAGTGAAAAAAAACAAACAAATAAAGTAAAATGAAACAAAATGAGAATACTAAAAATCTTTTACTTAATAAGAAAAGGGCTGCCATTTTTTAGGTGGAATCCATCTGAACAATGCGCTTGGCTCAAGAGTCAGTTAACAAAATAAAGATATTAGTTATACAGTCTTGCAGTCATGTTTATTATTTGAGACATCTAAGCTTCGTTTATGCACAAAACAACTTATTCATTAGTTTTGACTACAATTTGACTTTAAAAAAAAAATAATCTCCAACAATGTCAAGTTATAGAAACTATGATTTTTTGGGTATCTTTGCAACTGTTGTTTTTTTTTCTCACATCGATGTCATTTTATAGGCAGTAACTAAATATCATAATAATGGAAGATTAAAAAAAAAAATATTGGGGATGAAAGGGTAAACGATGTTGTTGGGCCCAAGGCCATGGATACAATGTATGAACCATAGAAATAAGCTTATTGAATGGTGCAATGTCAATAATTTTAGTATCGCAACTACCAACTTGTTGCAGTTGTAGAAATAGTAGTTGTAGCAGCTGCAGTGTTAGTAGTAATATTTCTTTGTTACCAATCCTTAAGTTGCCTTTTTTTTTTTTGAACTACGTGCTCTAAAGACTACATAAATGTTTACTCTATTCTTTATTTTTAGATTATTATGCCTCAAGGGACAAGAGTAAATGTAGTTCCAGGAAACAAGTACCTAAATTTGTTTGTGCGTGCAACAGAGACAGACTATAGAAAAGTGGATGGTTTGTGTGGACCCTTCGATGAATCAGATGGTGTCAGCATAGATGTTAGTGATGAGAACATTTACAACAGACTTTGGAGGTAGGTTGTAAAGACAAGATTGTTTTTTTTAATATCTGTCAATTATTGAATAAGGTGTTGCAATTAAGGGAGAGCTTCAATATTAAACTGACAAAGCTTTCAAAGCAGTAAGTAAAATAAAAAGCTACATAAAGAAACCATGGATAAGAAGGTTTCAGTGGCATGGTGAATATACAGAAAAGAAATATAAAGTTAAAAAAAAGACGTTAATAGTGCATGAAACGAAGACTAATACTTCAAATTGCATCACAGATAGAATGCATTATTGTAATAGGTATAAGAAATGAAAATGCAACTTTAATTTGATTGATTAATGAAAATCGTAAAAGGTCAATTTTTACCATAGCAAAACAAAAATATCCATCGTGAGACTATTAAATAGCAACACAAATTGTGCAGTTGCACCACAATATAAGATGTTTTGTGGCGGGAAAAGGTGTAATAAATACTGATGCAAAATGATGCAGTTATCAGAATAGTTGAATTTCATATCTTAGAACCTTTGAGAGTGTTTAAATGTGCGATACTATTTAAAATTTTTGATTGGTGATCTTTAGGGAGTATGGAACCTATTTTTCAAGGCCTAGTTTTCCACAAAACATCTCATTTTGTAGTGACACTAGACATATATTTTTTCCAAGTAAATGTTTTGCATATTGTTAATTTGTAAAAGTGTGACAAAATATTTCTATTCATTTCATCAAAAACAATACTTTGTACCTCAAACAATATTTGATGTTCCTTGTATGTACATTTTTGTTTCAGAGTAACTGAGGTTGAAAGATCCATATATAGTGGAGTCTGTCTGTCTAGCATGAAGGTCAATGCTACCAAAAGTAATAACACATGGTGGTGCAATTGTCAAGAAGGTGGTCAAGTTTGCTTTAATATGCTAGAAACTTTTGGTTGCCAAGGTCAAGAAGATCGGAAAAGAGGTAATGGTTAGCTTACTGATTAAGATTTTAAGTAATTTTGTGTTACTACAGAAAAGAGTATAAAATTTATAATACACCCTCATATATTGTAAATTAAAATTTACAATCTAGGAATAAAATAACTCTCTTTCTCTTTCTGCCTCTCTCTCTCACTCTTTTTCTCTCTCCTCTCTCTCTCTCTCTCTCTCTCTCTCTCTCTCTCTCTCTCTCTCTCTCTCTCTCTCTCTCTCTCTCTCTCTCTCTCTCTAGATAAATGTAATATATAATTATCTGCAACTGCCCTTGATGTCGCTGTTTTATCCTCTTACTAGGAAAAGATATCACTCAACAAGTGATTGACAGTGCCACCACTCAGAATCCTCCTAACAGGTGCTTCTTAACACAAGGGGGTGTGAACTTTGAATATAGCCTGAATTACACTGACGAGGTTGGTTTGCCACTTATTTTGTTTTGTAGAAGAGTACCTTTATTTTTTAATTAATTTTGCGATATCCTAAAAAGTTCAAAATACTAAGAGAAAAATAATCTTATCTTAACTTAGTGGGGTAAAAATGTTATTCATTTGGAGTCCTTGAATTTAGTAGATTAGAAATTTTGTTCATTTGGAATCCTTGAATTCCCTGCTAACAATGCACATTAAGATAAATAAATTTGTTTTACATTGTCTTGATTCAATATATGCTTTAATATTTAAAGCAAATGATCTTTTCATCGTATTGCTCCAAAATTTCATATTCGTCTACTTTGAAGTGGAGGGCATGATTCGTGCAGCAAATATTTTGTATAAGTTTTATAAGAAGTTACCAGCATCAGATGTCTCACTGATTTCTAACTGCATTTTCTACCTCGTTTTAATTAATAGCTGCATAGAGTCTTAATAAAAACACATTTATAAAATACTTTTCAATGATAATAGCACTCATTAAACAATGTAGGTTAATGTCTTCAGCAGCCTTTTTAAAAAGCATTTTTTGTGGAAAGAAACTATTTGTCCCGCTCAGTACTTTTAGATTTATTATGAAGTCTTGGTGCTGTCATTTTTATCAATTGCACCATAAAATTTATGTGAGTTGAATGTTTTGAAAGTGTAATCACAATATTTTTACACTCTTGAATCCAAAACAGAGTGCTTTTGTCCTTTGAAATGAGGATAGATAGAATTTGATCTTTTTATTTTTCATAAATTTTATTTAAAAGAATCATGTTTTTATTTGATGATCATGACAAATCTTGTGTGGCTTTGCATGCTTCTTTTGAATGGATTTTTTTTTTATTATTATCCTTTAAAACAGTAAGTAAATGTATTTTCATTTCTTTTCCTGTTCTCAAAATATCTTGCCCGGATTCACATGTTCACAATATTGACGATTTTTCAATGGACCATTAATTTTCCATAGGAAAAGTATTTTTTTTCTTTGTTGTAATGCAGTTAACTTATTGTCTTCAGCTTGGTAACTGGCCAACACCAAGTGGCATCACAGAAGATGAGGCTATCTCACAGTGCCGCAGAGCTATCGAAGGTAGCCCCATCTATGGAGCTTGCAGAAATTTACTGGACCGGGATGAGATTGTTGAGATCATAGATTTCTGTGCTGAGGATGTTCGTCTCTCTGACTCATTTAATTACACTGTATCAGCAGTTGGAACTATACAGCAGCGATGTCAGACCTTGATAGAGCTGACAGCCAATTTGTTTAGCAATGAAACAGTGATTGAGCCAGATTTACTGGATATTTTATACTGCCCGAGCAACTGCAGTGGAAATGGCCAATGTTTGCAGGGTAAAGGAGCTGTGTGTTAAGTATTGGCAAATTAAATTAATTGTTATGAATATGTCAAGAAATGATCCTGCTTCATATTTTTAAATATGTGATGTAAGATCAGGCATGTCAATTTTTTAATCCTTCTTCTCAATACTCTTCCAGTGTCTATCTCTTTCTCTCTCCCAGTCTCTCTCTCTCTCTCTCTTCTCTCTCTCTCTCTCTTTCTCTCTCTCTCTCTCTCTAACTCTCTCTCTTGCTCTTTCTCTTTCTCTTTTTTTCTTTTTATCTCTTTATTTCTCTCTCTTTCTATATCAATAAGCAATCTTTCTTTATGACTTTATTATACTGTTATAACAATTACTATTGCTATAACTACCAGGCCTACTACAATTTTTGTTACTAATATCACAACCACCACCACCACCACCACCACCACCACTATTACTACCAGCACCAGCACCTCCTCTACCACTACTACTACTATACTACCATTACTAGTGCTATTACTACTACAACTACTTTTGCTGCTATTACTACTACTATTACTACTACTACTATTACTACTACTACTATTACTACTACTACTACTACTACTACTACTACTACTACTACTACTACTACTACTACTACTACTACTACTACTACTACTACAACTAGTTTTCTCACACAACCACGAATAATTATCTCTACTATTGTCTTCTACTATTACTACTGATACTTACTGTGGTCTCCATTGCAGATTTCTTATATTTCAAATTTCTACACCAAAACCATTATTGCTATCGTCGCCGCTGCTGCTTTCAATGCTGCTAGTTCTGCTGTGACTGTAAGAGATGGTGATAACACTGGGGTTAACATCCATGTGGAGTTTTAGGACAACTTCAGATTTTTTTTGATGAGGCCTGCTATTTCGTTACTTTGAGATCTTATTTTTTACACTCCATCCTGCCCAAATGAGTGCTGATTTTTTAAACAAAGCGATGGACTGGTTTCATCACCAAGCCCTCCCCATATTGCATTTTTGTCTTTATACAGAAGAATGCATCTGCAGTCCAGAGTATATTGGTGATGATTGTTCACAAAGAAGAGACACACCCCCTCGAGTAGACCTTCCTGTCAATGGTATCTGTGACCTGAGAGTCTCACCCTGCATTACTGTAACTGTTGTTGGAGAGGGTTTTGTGGATTTGCCAGAACTTGTGTGCTACGTAAGACAGGTACATTGCTTGTTAAAGGAAAGTTTTGTTTACTAATATGGGTACATAGTATTTGTGTGTGGCTTTTGGAAAACTCTTTGGATGGTCTAAACTGTTGACATAAAATTAGATATGGCCTGATAGATTTGACTTCCTTTCACCATCCAAGTGGTTTTTTAGATATATGTTTCAACCATGTTAAAACATTTTAAATGCATAGAATATGCAATTGTGTTCAACTGGAAGAATACAACCAAAAATCTAATTGTGAAAAAGAGCTTAAATTGAATGAGCTCAATGCTCAATTCTGAAACAAAAACCCAGAAAACTTTATCTAGCCAGTCCTTGAATCAAGTTTGAAATACAGTCCTCATAATTCCTTATTTATTTCTTCAGATTACCAACACTACTATTGAAATAACATCAAACAGTACATACCTAGAAGTCTCTGCCACTTTTATCAGCTCAGAACAGGTCATCTGCTCTCTCCCTGAAATGGGCAAATCATACCTTGTTGTGGTTAGCAACGTCAGGAATGTTTCAGTAATCAGTGCTTCAATTGTCTTCATAGCATACGACTCGGTTTGCTATGACTGCACTATTGGAGGCTGCAACTTAAAGGTAAGCAGTAGATATTTGAAGCAATGTGTTATTGCTAGGATCCTCTTCGCTTTTAATTCATCAAGTTAACATCATCAAATGGGAGCATTGTAGTTTATCATTTGCATTGTTCATTCCTATTCTTTTTGTCATGCTCCTCCTCCCTCTATTTTTTTTACTGTCTTTGCACTAACATCTAGTGTTGCTGCTGCTACCACAACTATTACTACTGCAGCGATTTCTACAATTTCTCTTGCTACTGTTGCTTTCTGTTTCCATCCTTTAGACTTCACTTGCTTAGACTCACTTTGATCACAAAAAAAATTTACCCCCTTTCATCAACAGTCTGATGTGTGTCTTGTTGATGACCAATGTTATGGCTCAGGTTTTGCTAATCTCCTTGGTGAAGAGCCAAGGATATGTAACAACAGTGTGTTTACAGTCATAGAACGTGAGTAAATATTAGTTTGTTTTTATGTTTCTACGGCACTTTTGTGATCTGTATTGGTAGATGTATCTGTTTCAAGATAGGCAGGGATTTTCTATTCAAAGATAAAATTTTGATATAAATAAATCCAGTTAGGTCTTCTTTGTTTTATTCGACGACAATTTTTTGAGTTGCGCAGTACAGATGGGTGATATTTAGTCTTTAAGTTTCTGTAAATGAGTTCTCCTTTTCAGATTTTTTTTTTCAGAGGAAGTTATCTTTTTTTATGTTTCGTTTGATTTTTGTCTCATTTCATATTTTTTGTTTATAAGCAAATAAAACTCGACATTTACATTTTGTTAATTGATTGTCGTGCTTCTGTACATATTGCTGTTATAAATTTTCAAACTCTGCAGAATTAATTCTTTGTTTGTGATAACCATATAAAAGGCAAAACAGAGTGCCTGAAGAGAGAAAACCTTACATTGAAAATTAGTTTCTATGGTGACTCTCATTACTTACAAGAATAATTTCTAACACAAGGTTTAGATTATGAATGATTCCTGTCTTAGAATTGGTCAAAGAAATTAAGCAGAGAGATTGCAGTTCTAAGTTTTTTCTATTTGTTAGTTTTCTTTTTTGCATTGGCTATTCTTGTTCTTTCAGGTTCTCAAATTGTCACAGAGTACTACTTCTTCCTCCGCGTGATCTATGAACTGAATATTGTCCTGTCAGATGAATACAACTTCACTATATTTGGAGAGCCAGATCTAGTACAACTATCATCTGATTCTCAAAGAGGGGCTCTGCAATTCAATGGCAGGGATCAGTGGTTGGAAATGTCTAATTTGGACATGTCCAATTGTCTGCTTAACCCTGAAAATTGTGCCCAGGGATTCTCATTGTCTTTTGATGTGAAGGTGAAGAAAAAAATTATTGAGTTTGTAAAATGGTGAAATTTGATATGTACATTTTATAGTAAAGTCACTGAAGATTTTGCTTTGTTTTCCGCTCATACTGAACTTATTTGAACCAATAATCCAGCTATGTTGAAAGGAACTATATTTGGTTCAAATTATGTAATATCAAATGAGATAATTGTATATTTCTGTGTATGTTGTATAGTTTGTATATAAGGATGACTGTTCAATTTTCTTCCATGTGTGCTCTATTTTCATTATTCACAGTTATTGGAGTTGGCAGAGAACACTTACATTTGCACCAACGGTGGTGATGAGCCTGACTTTTATGGCTTAGCGTTGCTTCACTTAGCTGGAGGCCGCCTACAGGTCACTGTAAGCACCACAGACAAAGAATGGACAGTTCGCACTAAAGCTAGCAAGGCCGTCTTCCAGAATATAACATTTAGTATCGAGATATCTTGGAGCTTGCAATTTGGTTTGAGCCTTTACTTGGATGGAGAGCTTGCTGCTAATACTACAGAATTCTATTACAGGCAGAAAGTAGTTGCAACGCGCCCAACCAACACTTTCCTAGTGGCTCGAGACTTAAGCGGCCAAACTTTCACACAGATGATTATAACTGGCTGGAAGCTGGTGCTGGTGTGTAAAGAAATTGATGATGCTGTACCTGAGTTAATGACCACAGCTCCGCCTACCACTGTAACCACAGAGCTGGTAACCAATGCTACAGCAAATTTCACTACAGAGCAGCCGTCTACAAATTTTACCACCGAAGAACCAAGTGTCAATGCTACCACTGAAAGGCCGCTTGTCAATGCCACTACAGAACAACCTCTTACAAATGTTACTACAGAACAGCCAATTACCAATGCCACTTCAAAACAAACACCCTTAAATGCGACAACCGAACAGCCAGTTGCTAATTTTACCACAGAACAGCCAGCTGTGAATGCAACCACAGATCAACCAACTGTGAATGCAACCACAGAATCTCCTGTAACCAATGCCACTACAGAACAAGCAATTGTAAATGCTACTACAGAACAGCCAAATGTGAATGCAACCACTGAGCAACCAATTGTGAATGCTACTACAGAACAGCCAATTGTGAATGCAACCACAGAATCTTCTGTAACCAATGCCACTACAGAACAAGTAGTTGTGAATGCTACTACAGAACAGCCAACTTTGAATGCAACCACAGAATCTCCTGTAACCAATGCCACTACAGAACAAGCAGTTGTGAATGCTACTACAGAACAGCCAACTGTGAATGCAACCACAGAATCTCCTGTAATCAATGCAACTACAGAACAAGCAGTTGTGAATGCTACTACAGAACAGCCAACTTTGAATGCAACCACAGAATCTCCTGTGACTAATGCCACTACAGAACAAGCAACTGTGAATGCTACCACAGAACAGCCAATTGTGAATGCAACCACAGAATCTCCTGTAACTAATGCCACTACAGAACAAGCAGTTGTGAATGCTACTACAGAACAGCCAACTGTGAATGCAACCACAGAATCTCCTGTGACTAATGTCACTACAGAACAAGCAATTGCGAATGCTACCACAGAACAGCCAATTGTGAATGCAACCACAGAATCTCCAGTAACTAATGCCACTACAGAACAACCAATTGTGAATGCAACCACAGAACAGCCATTATCCAATGCCACAACTGAACAGCCAGTCACAAATGCCACAACAGGACAACCAGTTGTTAATGCCACCTCGGAACAACCAGTCACCAATGCCACCACTGAACAAGCAGTCACCGTTACTACAACAGAACAACCAACTACTATTCTAACAACAGACCAGTCTACAATTGACACATCAGGTAAGTGGAATAAAATCTCAGCTTCAACAATAAAGATGTCGTTTATGATAAGTACATCACTTACAACCTTACATTACCATAAAATTATATATGATTCATGTCCTGTTTTATTCCTCCCAAAAACTTTACAGCATTTGTGACTAAGCTTAAACATATTTATAAACCTTTTTTTTTTTAAATGCCAACTTCTGACATCCTACTAACAGAAGATCAAATTTTAAAGGCAATGTTTTAAACCTTATTTTGAATATGTAGGGAAAAAATATTAATATTTAACCCTCATGACAATCACTTTAACAACAATCACATGGTGTGTTTTGCTGTGATGAAAATTTAGGCAATGAAGTATAATGTTGAAAATATAGCTTGCTTTTCTTTTGCTTCACTTATTCTATCACGCAAGTTTGGTTGAGGTTTTATAACAGTATTTTATTGCATGCATACTATATTCTTGTATAGTTTGCTAACAATATAATAATTATATAGCCAAACAATATTCTCGGACGTTTTTGCATGATTACGTTAGCAATATTGTAACTCATATGTAAAGCCAATGTGTTTCTATTCATCAAAGACAACCCTTCTCTCTGTACATGTGTAGTCTTGATCTTTAAAGATAATTGGCCATGTGGTCTTTTGTTGCTCCAGTAACATTGAAGTCATGCTGATTAAGGGGTCAAACGTAGTTTTAATGAGTTTTGAGTGCAAAATATGATAATCAAACAAATTGTAACAAAAGTATTGTTACATAATTTTGAAACCATAGTAGATCGTTTGTGGGCCACAAGCTATTTTCCTTGTGAAATTTGTACTTCATTAATCCTAGAATGGTGAGATTTTGCCAGAAAAAAATTTCTGACTGAAGGAAAGCTATTTTCGTTTTGATGGAAGCAAATTTATTCAATTCCATCGAGTCACAATACTTTAAACTTGCATAAACCAATACTTACACAACCATCTTAATGATATTTACAGGGTGCTCAATTTTTTAAAAGCGAATTGCAGCTTTCATTGAAACTTTTATTGGTAATTACAATCACGGCCTTAACCATATCTTAAAGAATGATGTTACAAATATAAATGAAGATAAAATCAGACAGTTAAATTTGAAAAAGAAACAACAGGTTGGAGTTAACGAGAAGTCATGGCACTGAAAAATAAATGTTTTGCGGGGTCACAATAGAAAAGGACAAAGTGTAAATATTATTGGCAGATTAGAGTATCGAACTGAAATTAGACCAGAATATTATTTACATCTAGATAGAGTGAAAACAAAACTGAAACAAAAAAGAGCTCCCTGTAAATAGTGTGTTATGGTCAGCTTTATGACTAGATCAGAATAATTTTCTTATGTAGGCCTAAAATAAATTAAAATTACCTGCTTTCAAAAGGATGAATCTCTTTTTTTATTGATTACCCACATAACAAAAATTTATTACGTAAATCATTCTGAAACCCAAACTGTGTTAAATATTTTACAACAGTCTCACAACTTCATAATATCGTGAGATAAAAAAAAAAAATAACCAAAACCAAAATGTATTGATTATTGAGCTAGGCCGAAAAGTAACGAACAAAACTCAAAAACTACACAACTTAAAAACTTGAAAATTGTCAGGCAGATGCAAAATAATAAATATGCAGTTTATAATGGAGGCATTGCTTTTTACTTTTTACTTACTGTAGTACTTTGTCTGAAAGGGGGGG
>BLXT01000290.1:103242-117096 GCA_019648995.1 Plakobranchus ocellatus | reverse complement strand
AAAAAAAAAAAAAAAAAGAAAAAAAAAAGAATAAGAGAAGAACAGAGAGAAAAAGAAAATAAAAAACCATAAAGTTGGAGGTTTTTTTTTTTTAAATGACCGAAAAAATGTTTTAGATTACAAAGTTAATGTCCATTTCGGGAAAAGGAAAAACAAGGGGTTTTTGTCTCACTTACCATACATACAATACATCTTCAGAGCCTGATGGCCAGGCACCCCAGATGGCAGGTGACCCGATCGTGGCTATAAGTGTTAATGGGAATAATGTTGACTTTGACTGTACCATCCAGCCCGCGGAGAATGAGCCAGGAAACCCTGTGTATACCTTACAATGGCTTACAGGCTCCAACTTTACTGAGATGCTTGCTCAGAGCACATTCATTGGTAGCTCTCTCCTAAGCAAGCTCACTTTAGCCAGCCTCAATACTGCTCAAAAGCAGTCCATTGTCAATAACGGGGTGAGCTTTCCATCTCATTATTATCGCTCGTGTATTTTTACACTTGTATGTTTTTCTTACTATGAATGTTTTTATGGTTGCTTCTTTTTTATACATATATTTTTTTGTTTATATAAATTTATATTATTTGAAAAACTTTTCTGACATTTTTGCACGACAAGATTTCTTTGAAAACGACAGCATTAATTATGATAGTTATTATGATTGCGTCATTGAGCCCGTCCACAGCCAAATGATTGCACGCCTTTTTTTTTTTTAAACTTTCTTTGGGCCGCGCACTAGGCCTAAGTGTGGTCTCATTACCCTCAGTGATAGAAAGGCTCATGCATATTGACCACTGCACCACGACAATTATGATAAAAATGATGATTGTCGTTTGACCGAGCCGCCAGCCACGGCCAATTTCTGGAATTTACTGATGTTTTGAAGTACATATACTGAAATTATATAGAAAATACTATAATTCCGCCTTGAAAACTAAAATCTGCATTTTCTGTGTGAAATAATTACATTTTTTTTTAATGAGAATCGTATTTGTAAGGACTAAGCTGGTACAAAGATCCAAAATCTCAATTTTGCAAGGTTTTTAAATGGAGAAGATGCCTAATTGGAAGAGAGTGGTTTTCCATAAATGAAATAAACAGTATTATTTTTTAAACGGCTTTTTTTTAGTATTAAAAATAGAAAATGAGAGAATAATAGCATCTATATTCTGTGGCCTTTGTTTCAGTTGAGATGTTCTGTTGTAGCAAACAACCCTCAGAGATGCGGAAATGCACAGAGTGAGGCACTTGTTTTTACAATCAGTGCTTTCACAGTGACTGTAAGCAACTACTTTGAATAATACTTTATGAATAGCAAAGTGAGATTCAATTGACTTTTTGGTATAGATAAATTATGTTTTTACAAAAGTGAAAAATAAAGTATGAATATCAATTTTCCAGTACCCGCATCAGTGCACAGGATAAGTCAGTCTGATTTTTCTCATGTTTTTTAATCATTGTTGAGTTACTCCTTCTTTTTTTTCCAAAAGAGAAATATTTTGTACTTTTTTCTTTTTATTGTTCTTTAATTTAGCTTTCTTACTTCAACCTTTGAGTTGCTCTCTTAAAGTGTGTAACAAAAAAGAACAATTTGACTCTTTTAATCATAAACTTTCTTACACGTTACAGGTTACTGAAAGTCACTTTGTAGGAACTCTTGTGCTCTTTACATATAGTTTATGATATTTTTTATGTATCACCAAAAGGATACACATTTCAAACTGTATAGTTTTAAAGTCAATGTGTATTGAACTTCATTTGTCATTGTCAAAGAGCCATTAGTTGAAGTCAATATCACTTCTACTTCTTCATTCTAAGGTAACTCGACCAAGTGACCTTATACTTTATGAGGGTGCATCTACAAGTAACTTGGTTGTGACATTCGGTGGTGATATCAGTCGTGAGATTTATTGCCTGCTTTTATATGGCCAAACATGCACAATTTCTGTTCAAGCTCGCACCATACAAAATAAAATCAAGTGAGTCAGTAATTCTTGTTTTATAATTGTCATGCACGTATTAGACTATCACTTTTTTTTTTTATCAAATGTTGCTATAATGTGATTTTTAAAATGATGCTGGGCTTTATGTTCCTAGCACCTCATTCAAAACAATGTTGCTTTTTTTCTGTTAATTAAAACTTCTGAATTTTGTCCATGAATTTAATTACTTTGCAAACTAAAAAATAAGTGAGAATGCATTACTCCACCATCAATTATAATATTTTATTTTAGTCTTTTTTTTCATGATGAATTTATCAGTAAAAAGAAAATGACACATCCTTTGTTGAATCTTTTTAATAATCTGTGGCATACGGAAAATTTAACTAAAGCCATACGTGTCTTGGAAGTGACTATGTTCTGTTGTGGTCAAATTGCATAGAAGGGAAAGAAGCATCAAAACTTTTGTTTTTCTAACATTTTTTCATAGAAATTAAACTTTTTTTGCTTCATGTTCACAAAAATCAAAGACAAAATGCTGATTTGTAGGTGAAAATCCTTTTTACTTTAGAGCTTATGGCTGTTGAATCATGTTGTGTCCAGCACTAAATTCAAAGGAAATGACTTAAATAAAATGGGTTGACCATATCAAGAGTGTATTCTATCTCTACATCCTCCAGACATAGTTCAAGTATTTGGTTCAAAGTTCTGTAGGTTAGACAAATTTTGTTTTTGATTAGAATTACAGAGATGAAAACAGATTACTTCCTCAGATATGTCTGACTTCTCTGTGTATCACTTTACAGTCAATGTATTGGCGGAGGTCAAGTGCCATCTTTGGTGTTCCGTTCAGAGGATGGTTCCAGCCCTTGTGACAGCACTTTAGCTAGTGGAGTATCTTCGGTCAGCTTCACAATGCGGCCAGCTAGTGATGGTATCATTCGCCCAGACAGGGTTGTTAGTGTGGAGGTACTTCAGATAGATGAACTAATGGGTGGCACTACCTCCACACAGCAAAGGGACATCTTTGACGTGAGCATAAGTTCCTTGACAAAGCTTACCCAATATTTTCACCTTAGAAAATTAAGACAGTCTGAATTATGCAAATCTGTGCTAGAAATTTATATTAAGCATACTGCATGCAAATCAAAAGGAAAATTACAATGGCAAATCACTAAGCCTTATTTTATACTTTCCAACGTTTTTTTAATCAATAAATCTTTGCAATTTTTCATGAACTCTTTAGGTGACAGTTGTCAATAGAGATGAAGCGCCTCAAGCATTGTGCAAGGTCTACGGTGATCCTCACATTGTTACTTTTGATGGCAGGTAATGATGAAATTCATAACTTCAAAAGATTCTCAAAATATGTAAAGACACAGGGTACAGGGAAATTGAACGATTTCTTTATGCCCTTCTTTGTAGCTATAAAGAAGCAAAACCTTAAAAAGTTCATGTTGTTTTTTCTATAAATCTAGATCTCATCTATATTGACTTCCAAATGTGTAGCAGAGAGTATTCAAAATAATATTATTTTCAAAAGAATGGTTATGGGGGCCGTTATAAATAGAATAATGAATATGGTCATGATAACGAACAATTTACTTGCTGTCACTTATCGAAGAAATAACTTGGATAGAGAAAATTCAAAAGCTATAAATATCATCCAAAACTAATCTTTTGTCAATTTTCTCTTAGACATTCTTTCAATAGAATTGTTTGAAAAATCACATATAATATACCTTTCTCAGCTTGAGGAGAACAATGCTGCAGAATTAAAGCCTTCATTTATGTTGAATCTTCTTCTTTTAGGCAGTACATTTTTAAAACACCAATGCATTACAAATTTTTATTCTAAAGACCATTTACAGTAGTGGTTGTTCTTTCAACAGCAAGTACGATGTGATGTTCACTGGAGAGTTTGTGCTTTACCAACACACTTCCCTACAAATCCAAGTTAGTATTTCCTTTTTTTTTTATTTGTATATTTTTACATTTTTTGTTTTTTATTTCGACTTGATATGATGCTTTTCTGTTCTTATTTAATAAATTCATATTTTTTCTTTCCTTATACTCTTCATACTTTGAACTTATATTTTTTAGTCTTTTTTGCCTTTTTTTTTTTTGTTACGCTGAATCTATAAAAATATCTCATTTAATTTTAATTGTCATTATGACATGACCTCATTTCTCTGATCGACAGTCAGGCATCTCTAGAGACTAAAAAAGTTCCCGCACATTCTTCTATCACTGTTTTGCCTTTTCTAGGCATTGCTGAATTATAAGCTTGCAAATCAGCTTGAGTTGTAGTGGACCTATTTCTTTCTTTCTTTTTCATTTGCACACTCTTCCTCAATGCCAAAGTATTGCAGATTTGGTGCTTTGCAATACTCTCTGCCCTTATCAATTGCTCAAATTCACTTTCTGCATTTTTATATCGGCAAAATGATTCTCTTGAAGCTGAAAGGCTCGCTCAACACTCTTTATCTATCTTTTCTTTCAGGCTTTCTCCATGTCTATCTTACTTTTATTTCTTTTGCTCTTACTTTAAGCTTTCCTTCTTTTTTTTTTAATGTTTTCGTGAGTATTGATTTACAGCACCTCATCCTACTCATCATTTATTTCTGTCGCCTTCAATAAATTCCCTTCTTTTCTCTTCTCCCCCCCCCCTCTTGCTGCTTTTAAAATTTACTGCACGTGTGGTTTTACTCTTCCTCCTTGTCTACTCTCCTCCTTCTTCTAGTCTCGGGCTTTTTCTCAACCTGCTCTTCTTCCTTTGCTTCACTCTTCTCCTCCTTTTTTTTTTTCTTCTTCTTTGCCTTCTCGAAGATATTTCTCTGTTTTTGTTTTTTTTTCTTCTCCTTTTAAGTTGTTCTATCCAGCATTCCTGCATTTAAAATAAACAGCAACTGCACATGTGTTGCTTGAACTCCCTCCTCCAGATAAATGGATTCTTTTATCAAACGGGAAGTGGATCCAGTGCCTGTGGGTTTGGTGTGCGAGTAGGCAATGATGTGATTAAGATCAGTAAGTGCGTGGTGCAAAATAAGGATATCTTCCCTGTGACTGTAACCATGTACACTCGAGGAGAGTTCTCACCTAGAACCGCTGTATATCGCAATGGAGATGGAGGAACTTACAGGGTAAAATGGAGATATAGATCTATATAGAATTGCTTTGTATTGTTAAGTTATTTCCTGCTTAGGATAAGTGATGCATAAATCAGAAAATAGAAAAGATATATAAGAAAACCTTAAAAATTTATCGTTAGAGAATAGGATAACCCTTTTAAGGAAAGGAAAAAGCCTGCGAGCAATAGAATTTGTCCCCTAGGTTATTGCATCCTCTTTTTTTATTATTATTAAGCAGCACTCTCCAACAGAAACTGTCTTGAAAGCATTGTTTTATGGCATCAAGTTTAAAGAAAGGTTTGGGCAGAAAAAAGTTCAGGTGATAGATATTTAAAGAATTATTTAGAAGCTCTTGTTTTCAAGATATGGTTTTTCTGGTCTCATTCCCTACTGAATGGTTTTTTGTTGCTGTTTATTAAAGGGTTTTAAAAAAGAAAAGGGCACAGCACAAAAGAACAATTTGTTGTTTTCCAGATTTATTTGCCTTCTGGAGGTAAAGTGATTATCAATTCGGACACTGATGCAAGCATGAACATGTTCTTCTCTCCATCAGCAATTGATATTGGTAGTACACAGGGTAAGTACTGATTTCTTTCTTCATAGAGATATTTTGTTTACCTTTCAAATTGTGTTTTTCAAGGTTTAATGTTGTGTATAAAATGTATTTCACACCGTTGTTTTGTTGTTCTATTTTTCTGTGAAAAAAATAATCATGAGGGAACTACAGAAAATTTAGACATACTATATTCATTACCAAAGCATGTACTTTTACTCAGTGCTACTATTCTCCTCTTCCTTCATTTTGTCCCCATCCTTCTCCTCTAATGTGTTTGTGTGTGAGTGTGTATGTGTTTATATTGTTTTGTTTGGTTTTTTTATTTGAATTTTTAAATTGTGTGAGGAATGGAATGCAGATTTGAGACAGTTATAATTTCTTCAGGTCTTTGTGGTGACTTCAACTACAACACCACCAATGATTTAATTGACAAGTCTGGGACTATACATGTTTTGACAAACCCTAATGGGGATGAACCCAATGATTTCAGCCAAAGCTGGAGGTGAGCAGCATAGTTGTGATGGCATAGATCTTCAAGAGACGTGCCATTTACTTAAGATAATAGAAATCATAAATATTTTTGTTGCTCTTTAGACTAATATTTATGTGTGCCAGCTTGCATCTTCTTACAATGCTTATCCTACTTTTGACTTTTTATCACTGATAATATTGACCACCTGAATTTGTGATTTGATTGTGGATTGGTTCCTTTTAATTAGCATAGATCACCTGATTGTTGCAATACACTTTTATAACATTTTATGAGTCATAGATATTTTTTTTCAGTTTCGAGAGATAAAATATCACCAGTAAAACAAATAAGCTTCTTTCAAACTAACTGGTTAACTTGGTCCTGTTTCTCATTTTATATAATGTAGCAACTCTGGTGTTTCAGAAAGAAATATCTCACAATAAATTTGTTGCAATAAATCTAATGTGGTACTTCAAGTTTGCAAGCAATTAGTACAGATTAAACCATCAATGATAATGATGATTACTACTATAAACTAGAGTAATGAGAAAAATAAGAGCAAAAAGCCATGGAGTTATTTTCATTTTCAAGGAGCAATTGGCTAGGACAGTAAGTGTTTCTAGGTTTAATATGATTTCACTTTAAAAAGATTTATCCCTGCATTTTTACTTAAGTGGCCTGTATACCTCAGAATTTTTTTTTTTAACTTTTTTTACTTTGTTGAGCCTTTTTTAGAATCTACCTGACTTTGTGCATGAGTCACCAGCTTCTTGGTTTTGCATTTTCTTTGGGTAGACCTTAATTATTTAAGCAAAAGATGTTGATTTTAACTTTGAATCCATCCAAAGCAAATTAAAATATGCAGTTATATAAAAATCAGTTTTCTAGCAAGTAAGTTTGTCTCATTGTCTGTTTAGTTTATATTTTGACACAAGAATTTTCAAATATTTATTCTTTACATATACAAAATGATAATAGACGGTACAAAGTACAGAGGTTGGCATTTCAAAAGTAGCATTTTTGTTTTTGTTTTTGATGATCTGTAAAAACTATGAAATGCAAAGATTTAGCAAATAAAGCAATCAAACTGTTTTGGATATACTGTTGATGAAGATGAAAGTTAAAATGGTGATGATGATAAAGTTTTGATTTTATCTAAAAGTAAAAAGATGATACCTAGAATCAATTCAGATCTGAAATTTTATTTACCAATTTCTTTCCATTTAGAGTGGAGCAAGATGAATCCCTTTATTTTGGTTATCAAGGTAGCAACGATATCACAGTCACAACATACTGCACCTGTGACATAAATGGCAATAATGCGTGCGCTGAGTTTGGTGATGCACCTGTATGCGGCCAAGAAACAGGTGGGTGTAATTATAATATGTGGGAAATCAGTTGAATCAAAGATCTATATCACTAACTTCAAATTAAAATTCTGAAGCAAAGAAGTTAAAATTCTCACTATTTTTTGCACAGAGAAATGAGTATTTTCACCTTTCTAGTAAACGTTTATCATTGAAAATCAATCAAGCAACTCAACATTTTGTGGGACTGCTACACATATATAGTTCATGTAAAAAACAAAATTTAATAATTTGCACCAAAGAAGGCTTCAACTCAATTCATGTTTTTTTGGCTATGAAATAATGCTATAGTACTTGTATGATGATGTAAATCTTCAAAACTAACTGTTTAAAAAAAAAGATTTTAAACAAAAAGTTATAATTATTATATTCTTTTTATTGCCATTTAGGTGTGGACATCACAAGCATCCTTTTGACGGACAGTGAATATGAACAAGAAATCAACGCTCAAAGCCAAAGTGGACGGCGGCGCAGACAGACTACGAACAATGATGACAATAGCTTCCTTTTCCAACCTCTTGATGTAATAACTTTATAAACTCACAACTTTTACTTTTGCTGCTAACTTTATTCTAGAAACGGATTTTTTTAGATTAAAGGAAAAGAAATGTACATATAGAGTTTCGTTTTCTATTTTCTTGTATGATGATCATCATGATCCTAATTGATAACAATGGTGGGAATTCATAATTCATCCCATCCTACAACTTTTTACACTCTGCTTAAAATTTGGCAAATTTTATCCATTTGACTGGTGAGTTAAAGAAAAAAAAAACTACAGCCCATAGAAAGAATATTTTGACCTGGATTCATATTCTTTTTATTGTGGACATTGTGTTCTTTAATGATATAATTGTTTGGTTTTGCGTTTTTTCAAGGGAGACATAAATATATATAGCATTATTTAAGACAGCAAATGTCTTTTTGAATTTTTTTCTTTCTTGGCAGATCTTCTTCACATTTAAAAGATATCTTAAAAACTGCATATGTATATGTATATGTATATATCTAAGCATGTGCAGTTTTTAATAATTTATGTCTTTTAAATATGAAGGTATTTACTGTCATAAATCATGCTTCTGAAGTATTTGTGAATGAGAAAGGATGATAGACATTTACAGTTATCAATAATGTTTCTGAAGTATACATTTAGTCTTTGCATAGTAAATAAAAATGTTGAAAATTTCTGATAAAATATTAGCATTTACAAATTTTCGTGCTTCAATTTGGCTTTCCAATATTGCTTTCCTCACAAGCTGAAAATAAGTAGAAATGGTGTATTCAGTTACTCAGATATTGATCTCACATATCGTTCGTTTTGATCCACACTATTACTTAATCTGAACTGTTGACAATATGATTGTTACATCTTTACAAACTTTTAAACTATGAAGCAGAGCTTTGTGGTCTTAAAAATGTAATTGACTCAGAAAATGTACGTTTTGCTCTCTTTTTATTGAAATTGCATGCCCACCCTTTTTGTCTAATGCATTTTAATAAATACATTCTCTTGGCATTCTATCCCTCAGCTCAATACCATTAGTCCAACTTTTCCAACAACATCTGGCATCACTGAACAGGAGGCTACTGATTACTGCAACGACACTCTGCGTGATCTTGGTGCATATGACTGGTGCTCCCAACTTATCTCTACTGAAGACATCAATGCAGATGTAACTATTTGTAATATATATGCTTTTAAATGTAAAACAGTTGGATCTTGTTTGTAAAAATTTATATTGTTTTTTTTTTTTAATTTTTGATTTTTAAATATTTACTTAAGCCTTTGATTTTGTTCAAAGGTTTCATGTATGCAAACTTTTAAGCATGCTTTGTTGTCTCTACCAAGCTTTTCTTCTTTTGCATCACTGAGAGTAAAGTGAAAGCAATCATAAATATTGATTTTTTTACTACATCTTTTTTCTCTTTATCAATTCCTTCTTGTTTCCTTTTTGCCTCTTTTTTATACCTGTCCTCCTTTTGCTTAAAACTTATTTTAACATCGCATAGCATTCATACTCTTCAGTTTTTATCAGAAGAAATGATAATGGCTCTTTCAATACCAAGCCAAGCTAAAAAATAGTGACATGAAATATTGTGTTTAAAAACCTTTAGTGCATAAAACAAATCTATTACTAAAATGCCTTTTATAAAGTGTGAAAGGGAAAAAAAACAATATTACACATACAGAAGTACACATATTATCTAAATTCAAATAAGTTAATCAATGATGTGTATGTATATATACAGAGGCATATATATGTACACATACATACACACGTTCTCATAATATCTTACTACTAATAAGTTCAATGAGTGATAAATGGTGTATATAAATGTATATAAATTAGATAAATATTTTATAGCATAATTCTTTAAACCTATGCAATCATTAAAACATATTTTGTGTGTGTGTGTTTTTTTTTGCCCCTCTCATCAGCTGGCTAACTGTATAGAAGATATCAAGCGAACAGACTCTTACTCCTTTAGCAGTGCTGCCATACAAAGCTTTCAAGAAACATGCCAACAGCAAGCCATCTCTAACCCTGCTTATTGGGTCAACTCTACTAATGGAGAACTGGTGTTGGACCCAGTTGTAGATAGCATATGCCCTGCAGACTGTAGCGGCCAGGGATCCTGCAGCAACAGTAAGGACTATCTCATGAGACTAAATACACAAGAGTGCTGTTGACTCTTTTTGGTTTTTGGTTTCATATCCTTCTTTGTTAGCTGACATGATCCATTTAAATGGCAAAGCCAAGAAGTAAAAATGAGTTCTTTAACATTACCAATGTGTTTTAAATGTGTACTTTATTGTGGTAGAAGTGAAAAAAACATACAAACAGTGCCACAAAATATAAATAACTTTACAGATGCAATGGTGGTTGAAGAAAATGAAATTAATATAATAAAAGAATAAAACCACCAACTCAAACTTTTTAGAACAAATTAAGCCTTTAGACTTTATCAAATAAAAATGACGGTCCGAATAATTACCATAGATATGCAGTTAGCCTAGAGTCATGGCATAAAATATAATGTTTAAAGATCGTTATTGGAAATAAAAAGCATGTGTGATATGGACACAAACATGTACATGATTACACATATATACACATTCAGTGTGACACATATCTACAGACATATGTGCATGCACACACACACGTGTTCATATATGTACATATACACATACATTTACATATAATTTAAGTATTTATATAGTATGAATCATATTATGTGAATTATTTTTTATCTAACTCATAATTGTCTCTCTTTCTCTGTCTCTCCCTCTTTCTAAAAAAAAATATACATACATTTACATATATATATATATATATATATATATATATATATATATATATATGTGTGTGTGTGTGTGTGTGTGTGTGTACAGATACAAACATGCAACAAAATTTGGAAGCATATAACACTAAAAGTGATTTTTGGATAAATAGTCCAGGAGGCCATGTCAAACCATATGCACAAATCAAGATGATCATTGCTAATATGACAAAGTAAAAGACAAATAAAGATTGCACAGTGTTGTCAGATACCATATCAACTATATTATCTTTCTAATACTTCTGCAGGCGAATGTACATGTAACAGCCAGTATACAGGGTCCGACTGTAGCGTCTTGAAAGTTACAAATCCAGTGATAGAGACCTCATCTAGTGGTAGTATCTGTGCTTCTGACCTTGTGTCTATTTGCAATGCCACCACTGTTCGTGGTGACTTCCTCTTTGAGGGAGCCAGCTGCCAGCTAACTCCTATAGAGGTAAGTTGCTGACTTTTGACTTTCTCAATTTTCAGATAATGTTAATATGTCAATGGGGACAAAGATTAAGGTTTCATAAATTCAAAGGATATTTTGGGTCAAGACTTTAATATGGAAATTTAAATACTGGATTATTACCTAAGATTGATTGATGTCAATGAGGACAAAGATTTTGAAAGGTTTTCAAAAGATAGCTTGGGGGAAGTTTTTTACATGGGACTTTGAATGCTGGACCATTACCTAAGATTGGTTGAAAGGGTTAGTGACCATGAAGTTGTGACTTCTGATAGCATTGTTCAGAATTTCAGTCAACGTGGATTCCTGCTAAATCAGGTAAATGCTATGCAATCCTGCAACAAAACAAGGAGAGGCAAAATAAGTTTCAAAAATGCTTTTATTGATTTGCCTCTTTATGGATGAATAAAAGGTGAAAGAGGAATATGTAGGAAAAGGATAATACTCTGTAGGAACTTTGTAGATGCAAAAGACTCAGCCCTCTTGATAGTACAGAGCAAAGCAAAGAAACAAGTGGAAAAGCATGATTGCTAATGGTCTCTTCTGATCCAATACTTAAATTGAACTAATTCTTGAAGTTCTTTCCTTAACCTAAAATGTTCTAAAGAGACTCCAGTAAGGATATAGATAACTGTTTTCCTTTGAAAAGGTCTGTTGTCACGAATGTAAGCATTTTCTTTATGAGCGGAAAGAGTCATACATTAACTGGAGTGTAGAATCTATGAGAAACTGATACTTTCTTTTTTGTATACTTTCCATCCTTCATCTTTTGAATAACCATTCTTAAGACATGTAAAAAGATATGCAACTTGATCGATGATATAAATCACTGATAGTAGCAATAGTTACAAAAAAGTAAAGTAGTGAGAGCATGAGCGTGAGTGCATCAGGAAGCAAAAAGTAGATCAAAGTAAATGTAAACTAATTTCCTATAAATCCACCTTTATTTTCAGGTGAATGAGAGTGGTGTCACTGCTCAGAGTCAAATAGAAACAGTTCTGGGGCTCTACAGATCCAGATTTCATATTGTGTGTCCTGTTCCAAATGAGCGTAGTTATTCCATTAAGGTGATCACTAGTGATGGTGGGTCAAGCATAGCTTTGGCCTACTACCTGGTCTACAACTCTGAATGCACCTCCTGTGACTTGGGAGTTAACAATACCAATCCAACATGCACAGTGGATGTAAGTGTTTGATGATATAGTTTTTTTTGTTTTTTTTTCGATTTTGTATCCTTATTATTAATGTAAATATACTTATTAAATGATGCATTTCCTCTTATATGAACTTGGAACATGTGGTTTTTTTTTTGTTTTTTTTTATAAATTTTATGCAGTTTACTACAATTTGTAATAAGCAGCTATGGCTTTGCTTCTACATAAATTTTGTTTAAGACCTTCAAATGAATTTTGATCAAGACCTTCATTAATTTTGTTGCATTATCAGGCCAACAAATGCAGCATCGATGGGGTGTGCTACAATGATGGTGACACACATGCAACAGACTGCTTAGTGTGTGATTCATCAAGATCCACCACCAGCTGGTCTGCAGGAAGTGGTAAGAGGCTTGAATAGTCATCTCTGTTAAGCTCAACACAAACGTCATGTAAGATTATAACTATCTCTTCAGAAAAATTAGAATAGGATAGTGGTGAAGGAGGGTCAAGAAGGACACAGGCATTATTTCAGTCAAAGACACAAAAATCAAGAATTAATACTATGGCAAACAAAATCAGATCTTTAAACAACAAATTTATGGCTTTGGTCTGATTCCAAATTGCCAAATCCAAATCTTATGCAGCTATTATCAAGTCCTTTGACATTGAATCTTTTTAAGGGTATGACTTGCAAGAATCTGGATGTGGATCTATATCTTATCTGGATATATAAAGCTAGCTGCAAAAGATGTTGTACATTCACTAAGCACTTTAAAAAAAGTGCAGACATAGAATGCATTGTGACTTCCATACATGAATGTTAAAAGATGATGTGCCTATTATCGCCTGTGAATTCTGAGTTGATTTGCACTTTTTGTTTTGAGGATTTAGGCTGGCTGAACCGATGTCATGTTAACAATTTGATTTATGAAAGATCTTGAACATACTCCGACTAATTACATGTGGTATTATATCTTACATAACCCTCATCACGAAAAGATGGAAAGTTTTCATCATAACAATTTATTTACTAACATTTTTTCATTAAAATTTAAAAGCCATATTTAGCAAAATGCACTTTTACATAAAACATCTTGTTTGAAAAAAATGTTTTCAGGATACTTTATTGAAAATTTAAAATTTGTAATGTTCTTCTCTTTAAAATTTAAAACTGCAGCTCCAAGCCCAGGCTGCATTTCCACAACTGCATCACCGTCCACAACCCCTGAGAGTTCCGATGCTGTTGAATTTAACTCTCTTACTGTCATCATAGTATCAGCAGGTGTTGCTGGAATATTACTGATCATCATCATTTTTGTCACTATTTTCCTTATACTGAGGTTAGTTTGTGCATAGAACATAGAACATTATTCATCGTATTTTGTGAGTGTGTGGTGTGTGTGTGTATGTGTGTGATGGTTTTTTTGTTTGTTTTTT
>BLXT01000290.1:62663-79149 GCA_019648995.1 Plakobranchus ocellatus | reverse complement strand
AAAAAAAGATGATGAAAGCAGCAGGAGGGAAGGGAGACAAGCATTTTCTTTCTTTTTCCCTTGTGCAAATTTGTTCCGATATATACCGTCTACCATGCAGTGTAAGGGTCACCTGTGCAACAAACTACAAAATACTAAGCACAAAGGTCATTCAATATATAATGAAATTTTCTTTTTTAATTCAAGATTATCAATATTCACAGCAAAATGCACCCTGAATTGTATTATACCAACATCTAAATTTATGTATAAGTATACAAAGTTATGAACAAAAAGAAAAAAAAAACGAACCTACTTTTCTTCAATAAACTTACAAAAATTGTTATTGATCAGATGAAAGAGAATTAAAAGAATACTTTACTATGGCCATGACACTCAACTGATCGCAGGTAACAGACAACTTTGATTGTTCTTAACTATCCAAATTTTTATGGAAAGTCACCTCTGATAAACAAAAAATCAAGCTGGTTTTTTTTTTTTTTTTTTTTTTTGAGTGTCCTTGGCTCCTTATTTTGTTTTCTTGATGAACATCATCATATTTGGCAACTATGGTAGATGTGTAACATTAGAATTAAGGCCTGACATTGTCAATATAATTTGCCTTTGCCATTTCTGTTTTTCCTCAAGCCATTGAATTCATTAATATATCACACCGGTTCTAATAGATAGTACTATGGACAATATATTTTAAGCCGACATTCAATCTTAAAACATCTAAATATTTCTTGAGAAAATATGGAAAGTCAACATGAGAAACATTGCTCCAACTATTTCTTGCAAATGCAGATTCACCTAAATTTGCCATGATAGCTTATCTAACATTGTAATCAAAAGGCACTACTAAGTTAAACTATTTTTTTAGATAAGCCTACACGGAAATGATTTCAAAAGCATTCTGCACTGCATTATTCTAAAGGCATATGAAGAGGTTTACTGAATTTCAAAGAAGCAAGCAAACATTTTTCAACACTATTTTTTTTAATAAATAATGTGGGACGTGATCTGATATCTGAAGTCTTTGGGAGGAGGGTCGCCGAGATTTAGAAAAAAAAAATGTTTACCTTCATTCATCGATCGTTTCTATCACTACCTTTTAATTCATCAAGGGTAAATTAAGGGTAAGTGATTAAAAATATTTTTGCACAATCTATGGTTGCTATAGTAATCCCAACTTATTAGAATTTCATCTACCCAGTTAATAATGCTTTTAAAAAACTATCTCCTTCAACAAATATCAAACTTCCACATATGAGCATATGCTTTTTGCACCACATGTTCTAAAAAGTGATGCATTGCCAAAGTTGAAACTTTGTAGTTTATTAAAATACTATTTCGAAATCTGTACCTACCAAATTAAAAAATTTTGTTTGAAAAAATATTAAGTCAAAAGCTATACATAACATACGCTTCTGCATACTTGAATATTTTGATATGTATTATAAACATTCTTCGTACGACTTTCCAGAAAATCAGTTATTACCCTTTTGAGGAGGTATGTTTTTTTGTTTTTGTTATTCTTAAATATTTTTTTTTTTTATCGACAAAAAAACATGAATTGAGAAATGCAATTTAAGCTTGTAGAGACAATATGTGTCAAAAATGGTTTTGGTCTAGCTAACCAATGCCTGTGATAAGTTCTTTCAAATTGAAATAACAACAGAAAGCACTCCAAGTCTAGCTGAAAATTGAATCAAAAGTTTATTAATTTAAATGAAGAACAATTTTGGAACAGCAAAATATCTATCTACCAATTAACCAACATCAGCAGTCTATCTTTTAGTGATCTCTCCAAAAATCTGTTGGTGGTCTCTTTTATATCCACCTTCCACAGCTTATAGAAAATACTAGTACATACAACTCAAACCAGAAAAATCTAGAAATACCATCTTGTGCAATCAAGGTTATCCAAAAATACTGACCAATCAAATACTTTCATTGATGCAATCTAATGACTTCCTGTAAAACAATGTTCTCACACCTTCGATAACTCTCTAGAACTCCCTAGATCTAAAAGGTTAACAAAACTAAAATAATCATAACTTCTAGGCCAAGGCAAATTTTACTGTATATTACAAGTAAATGAAGGTAAGTCAAAATATCAGTTGTTCTGATCTAGACTCCACTCATGACAGCCAATTAAAGAAAAGACAAAATTGGGTTGGGAATTCAATACTTCATTGGCATACTTAAAATCCAGGACCTCCCTGACCATCGACTTTACCTTAGTTGTCAATAACAACTCAAAGAAATTAATACCCGTTTGTTTTTGTTACTTTTCAAAAACAACATTTTAATCTTGGTAATTGTGCTTATTAATTTGTTTATTTTCTCCTTCTATTTCACATTTTCATCATTTTTTGAAAATTACAGACATCTGGTTTGAGGTTGTGTTATATATTGAAAAAAAAACATCTCTCTTTGCTGCTATGGCTCTGATTTATTTGTTGTTGTTGTTATTATTGTTTTTTCATCCAATGCATAATTTGTTTTTATTTCATTTACCAAACTTAGGAGAATAGTGAGTGTATGTATTTTAGATGTAAATATAAACAAAATTATTTAGTCAATACAACAAAATTGAGACGCCACCATTTGCTCTTGCATATTTAATAAAAAAAATTGTATACATAGCAAAGCCAGGGGAATAAGCTCAAAGCCAACAATGCAAGCCTTTGTACAGTAGCGCTTTGAAAAATTCAGTCGCAACCCACTTACCTCAATCTCAGATTTTATTTCAAGTTTTGGTTCTTCTTTAATATCTACAATCTGAAAGGCATTGGTAACAGCAAAGAATACAAATTCAATGCTCAATTTTTTATAGCTCTTGACTTCTAAACCATTCTAAAAAGAACCTAATTGAAATTTAAATTGTTTAGCTCAACTCTTGTCTTTAACGCCTTCAAAAATGAGCAAAGAAATTATTTTACGTGGAAAAAAAAAAAGAGCTTGTTATTCTTTAACTTTCTTTTGTCATATTTTTCTTCAATTTTGAACTAAGGCCAGAACATTTATATGATTATATAACTCAAAGTATTTCTATCCTTATTGTCTCAATTTTTATTTTCATATTATGTACCATGTATTTAAAGCCACCGCAAAATCAGAAGTTTATGCCTTTTTAAAAACACGCCATACATGTGCCAATAAATGATTTTTAAAGGCAGTAATGAAGAAGTATCCACAGCTTAAAAACAATTACTCTGGTTGCCTCATAATAGTATACGAGTGATAATGTCAAGTTCCACAGTTAAGTCTAAAACATGATGATGGTCATGATGAATTAAAGATCTTTAAATGCATTGATGGTTTCCAACAAGTGGGTGTGGGCAGGCATGAGACAAGCTATGCAACAGAAGGGGCCACCCACTCACCTTCAGCTCTGATTCAATATCTGTTTCTGACTCAACAGTTTCAACCTTTGGAACTGTTTTAGCTTCTACATTCTGAAACATTTATTTGACACAGAGGCTGAAGTAATAAAGAGGCTAAGAGAAAAAAAAATGGCTCAAGACAACAGCTCACAGATTAAAAAAACAAATAATATTTTTTCTTTGCGGGCCTACCTACTTAAAAAATTGTCATGATAGGGACACATACGATAACAAATCAGGATTTCCTGCACAAATTAGGGATATTTCTTCCTTAACATATACATGGCATTAAACAGATTAAAAATGAATGCTGTGCAGTGAATGGTACGGGGTGTATAGCATGGAATAAACATACCATACGATACATACCATACCATTATTTCACAACATTCCTATTATACATAATGGTTCTCATAGGCCTATTATAATTTCTACACACACACACACATTTACTATTTATATATATATATATATATATATATATATAAAAACGTTTAGTGTGGTTGCATTGATGTAACAGAGAGAGAGAGAATAAGAAGCAGAATTGCAAACTACATGTATTTAAAAGTATACTATAGCCCTGTCCTGAGTAATTCAATCAGACTCACGTCTAAGTAATCAAATCTGCTGATCTACGTATGATTACCAGTATAAATATTCAGGAACAACTAAAACTTAATATTTCTGTTTTAAGATTTATTAATTCTAGTAGAGAGGCGATCATTGGCACGGATATTTTGTAGGAGTTCATAATACACACAAAAAAAATAATCTTTCCCTTGAATGAAACATGGTTGTTTTTTTCCTGCCGGTAATTACATTAAAATATTATGGAAAACACAATGTAATTGTTCTCAGTTATCAAAAGTACATTATGTGGCACTAAACAAAAGGAGCATAAGGCTAGTCACAACTTAACTAATTTTATGATTCAATTTCAACTATTAATTATAACCTCAAAATATCAATCTCATCCTCCCCCCCCCAACACACACATACACATACACCAAACCAACCAATCAATAATACAGCAAATGTCAAGGAAATTTGAGGGGGAAAAAAAAACGTTTACTTCTTACAAAAAAACCCTAGGAAAGATTACATAAAAATAAGAGAGACATAATAACAATAAAGGTATTATTGACCTTAGATTATATCCCTTTGCATCTTTATTGATGCAACTATAAAAAGTCTTTAAAAAAAGAAAGAAAAGAAAAAAGATTTCAGTACGCTATTCCACGGGGATGATACATTAAGATATATATTTTATCTTTAAAAAAAAAGAGAATTGGTGAGAATGATTCTGTCACTTATCAGTCTTAATGAAATCAAAGGGGTTTAAAAATTTTAAAAAAGGGATGCCAGTGGTCTCTGACAAAAAAGCAGGAAACTTGTATAGAAATAAAGAGTTTTTTCAGAGCTGTATTTAAAGTATAATTGACTTTTAAGTAATAAAAATAAGCAAAAAGTCGGAAATCCTGTTAAAATCGGAAAACTGCCATCCCTGTAAAACTGACTATTGAATAATAGGCAAGTGATGGAAACAGATAAGTTGGAAAATGCAAATCAAAGAAAACGGGAAAAAAATCAGCCATCATGTTCCGAGTCAAGCCAGGACCCCCAGGCAGGGCTCAAATCCCTTATGTGATGTTGCAAGTGTGTGAGAGAGTGAGAGAGTACAATGATCCAGCGCTTAATGTCATCAATTGATGAGATATTTACAATGCCGTCTTGTAGACTTCATTAGGCAATATTACTAGCTAATCTAGATCTAAATCTAGGTCTAGCCTCCCACTAATGTCTGATTCAACATACAATATCAGATCTAAACATGTAAAAAAAATCTCGAACTAAACATATTATGTTGTGGGGGTTGCAGTGCTTCTTCAAAACCACAAATTCTATACTTTAATATGTGGGCGTAGAAACAGAATTGATCTAACTTAGGGTCAAAACTAGATTTACCTTGACTGTATTTAGATTTTCAGTTTTAATAATCAGAAAAAGAAGAGAGAGGGTTTGCATGTGTTTTGCCAACCGAGTGCAAAGACAAATTAGATTTTGTATTTGTATAGGTGATTGTAAGCTATCAGGCCCACATTAAGCCCGAGCATAGGTGCCAAGGCTCGAACTCCCATCAAAAGGGTTATTGTAGATCTCAAGACACCTTCATCATCTATTGTGCCACCAATGCTGCACCCACCAAAACAGAGGCTTTATAATTTTTTATTCATACCACTTGTCAGGAACAGACACCCAAGGATTTCTTTACTTTAAGCCTTTCTAAAATTTAGCCTACTGGCATGATGTATTAGATCTACAATGGATTTGATTTAGTCGGCCTACAAGATCTACCAAAAATATTGCCCTAGCCTTTGATTTGCTTCCTGAAATTAAAACCGCAAAGCCAAAGTATGATTGTGAGTTAAGGTCGGCAACAAGTGTTTACGAGTTGTTATCAGATGCAGCAGGAAGGAGCTGCCTACAAGGCATGGTTATCTTTACAAACTGCCGAGCTTTAGTCAAACTTTGGGAGAGTAGGGAAGGTGTAGGAAAGGCGGTGCCGTTAGCAAACTACCTGCAGAAAATGGATTGAGAACTATGGTCCCATGGCTACTGTTGCATGTTGAAGTCATCAGTAATGACATAGCCAATAGACTAGCAAACCAAGGAAGGAGCCATCCACAACTAAGAAGCCTTCAACTCTATCAGACGTTTGGTCAGTCTTGCAACGCAGCATTGCGAAACTCTGGAGTGCAGCGCAGTTGTCTAGTGATGATCGATTCCCAAATTCTATGAAGCCTACAAGGCGAATGATTATTTCCGGGGCCTCCACAGGAGCGACACAGTGCAAATTTTTTGTGCAAGATCGAGGCATGGCACAGTTAGTCTGCCACTACTGTGTGTCATCTGACCAGGTTGCCAAGTCCACGGTGGCAAAAAAAATGCAAATGTTCCTCCAGAAAGCCATGCAGTTAATGCTGGGAATCCAGGCTCCAGCGTTTTACCTCAGAAAAAGGGCGATATCTGTCAACCCGAAAAGTAAAACAAAGTTTCTCTGCTGCAGTTATTTTTGAGAATTGTGATCTATATCTGGATCAAATGAAATATAAGCTGATCTAATCTATATCCTTGATCTTAGTAATTAACAAAACCTAACGCAGATAATCAAATACTTCTCAATCTCGCCTAGGGCTTAGTATTAGTCATGTTGTTAGTCTCTCTCTCTGTCTCTCTCATATATTCCCAAATCTTCTGTTGTAAAGTGCTGTGCAAGGCTTGTGCTGCAGCTTCTACTCCTGCCTTTTATACCTCAAATGCACTGTAAGGTGAAAAATCAAAGGATTGCAATAGGGTCTATCTTTAATGACTGGTATTAAGTAAATGTTGTTTTCCTCGCCAGTCAAATAAATGTTTGACACTTCAAATATCTTCTAGGCTTTGAACACTGTCATATTTTGCAATTTTTGAACAGGCACATATCACTTCAGACCTTGAATGGTCGTTCACTGCATTCTCATTTTGATTGCAACTTTATTACTCTGTTTTCATCTGTCTCCTTTAATATCAAATATAGTGCCCTGCTCTAAACGCCTCTGGTTGTTGAGTTCAATTGATGAAAAACTGGTTTAGGCCTACTAAGGAAACCATTGGAGGAAGGTCGGGGAAAAAGCTTAATATTAAAATGACTGTTGTACTGATACTCAGGACTTCTACTATAATGTAGGTAGGGGTACATGTAATTATGCTGACAGCCCAAACACATATTGAAATCGGCAGCTTAAATGCCGCGGCAGCAGGGCCTTTCAGGAAAGAAAAGATGGTACCAGATATAGTGTCAGAGTTGGTGAGATCAACACAATTGTGCCCTCCTGTTCTGAGTTAATACTATGGCAAACATAGCCATATCCTGCCTGAGAGAAAAGGGTAAGAAATGGCCGCATTGAGGCCCTGATTATCCATGCTGAGGGGGGAGATCTCTCAAGAAAAAACAAAAGAGAAGATATTGTGCCAGGGAATGGAAGGATCAAACTGGAAAAATTGGGACATCCTGATTAAATCACGACAAGTAGGCAGGCATGTGTTTGTCAAGTCCTCCAAGTTTCCATATTTTAAGTTGCTTTTCTCTTAGGCTCATGGGTTTAAAGACAATAATAATAATTTTTGTCAGGCAAATCTCCATATTTCCGAACTTTAAGCTGCTTTTTTTGCATTTTCAGCCTCAGAGGGAATGTGAAATTCTTAATCCTGGGAAAAAGGCCTTGTTGTTTTCTCAAATTAACTTTTGAGAAAAAAACTGTTTTCTGAATGCCACTTTATTTACAGATTAACATTTAAATAAACATTCTAAGGATTGTATTCATCACTTTGGTTCAAACATAATATATTCTGGTTTAGTCAAAGTTGTCTTAAAGAAAAAAAAAATTGGTGACTAAAAATATTGTTCGTTTAGCCATGTCTTTAAATACCAGTGTTGCAGATTCAAGTGTTTGACTATGATTTCTTTTTCAAACATTATGAGAAATTAATACAGATGGAAAAAATATACTATGTAAAGTAAAGCCTATGTTAGTAAAGGCAAAAGTCATACACCATAAAGGTTAGTAAGGATAGAATAAGAACTAAAAAACAAACCCAAAAGGGTCAGTCTCACGCTACGATTGTTTTCACTTAAAAGAAATACAAATAGGTATTACCTCCTTATGAATGATGGTACTGCTCTGTTTATCTCTCTTTTCATCCTCCCCATGTGGGCCCTGCTTCTTGTGCTTCATACTCTTGAGCTTTCTTAAATGCCTTTCATATGGTAGCAATAGTCTAAAGTTAAAAAAAAAATGGAAAGAAAGAAAAGCAGTATTTTCAGCAATCAATTATGGTTATTCAATTTAATGTGTTGTCAAGCTCTAGTATGGTCTATAGTCTTCAAATAGCTTTGAGGCCTTTGTTTTGCCTCTGCACATTTTTTTTTTACTGAAAACTTTTTCGATGGCCAAACGTTTTGATCTATATTTCATATGTAAATTTATATTTCATATATTTCTTCTTCAGTTACCCTGTCTGAAACAGATTGCCCATGACTACCTCTACTGTGTTTGCCTTCAATCTTTATTGTGAATGCCGAGTTTTCTAAAATGGCAAATTTATCCCAAAAAGTACTTGTCTCTGTCTGATGGTTTTAATTAATGACTGTTCGAGATTAGTCTCTTTCAGTACTGATTCAATGGAATTTTTTGCTGTCAATCACATCCTCATCAGTCTTCTGATAAACCACATAACTATTGCATCCAGTTTTCACTAAGAGTCTTTATTTATTGTCCAACACTCACTAGCACGGAGTACTGACCATACATATCTTTTTTACTACCCTTATTTTTGTACTCATACTTATGATTCTGTTCGTCTGAATTGGTTTCAGATTTTGGAATGCATCTTTGGCTATGGCTGTTCTCTCATTTATTTCGCTTATGCATCTACCATCTGATGTTATCAGGCAGCCATGATATTTCAACTTGATGATTTTTTTCACTTTTGCTAATGGGATTGCCTTTGGGGTTTAAGGATTTCTTTGAGATAACCATACATTCCGTATTTTTGCCCATTCAAAAAACGGGTGCATTCTTTCCCTTTCTAACCAATAGTACCTACAATTTTTTTCAATTCTTCACCTACTATTAAAACTGTATTATCAGTATACCTGTGACTATTAGGGTTTTTCTTATTAACTTGTAGGCCAAAAATATACTCTAGATTCTTCAAGATTATCTCACTGTATAGATTTAAAAAAGATCAGGAAACAGTACATATGTACATATCCCTGTCTCACACCCTTTTTGGTGGATTTGAAATCATTGCGTTCTCCTTCAATTCTTACGGATATGGTTTGATCCCAATAAAGATTTCTTATTACTCTATTTTCCTACCATGCAAAATAACTCCTCATGCTTTATTTTTCAAAGGCCTTAGAATAATCAATGAAGCAGAGATTAAATTCTTTTTGCATTTTTATACATTTTTACATAAGCATTGACAAAATGAAGTGAATACTATGTTTCCAGCCCCTTTATCAGACCCAAACCAAATGTTTCACAAACATTTCTGGTTTTAGATTCTTGCACATTCTATGCACCAAAACACTCCACAGGATTTGTGCAAATTGGCTCATTAGGTTCACATTCTATTGCCCCTGGCGTTTTAAATAGTATTATAAAAACGGATCTACAAAGATCTTCTGAAAATGTACCACAGCATTTAGGTGCTTTGTTGTCTCTTCTTTAAGGACAGTTGGACCCTGTAGGTTTTTCCTCAGGTTTATCACTCCAATCCTTTTTAAAGATCTTCAACATTTTCTGACTATCTACTTAGTACTTCCTTCTTTTCCATCAACAGTGTTGTCTATTTAATACTTCCTTCTTTTCCATTAACTCTTAGAGAGGAGAATTTTCAGGACCTGCGAGGTCCCCCAGAGGCGAATTAACTTGGAGTTTTTGAAAAATTGAAAGATGTTACACAAAAATTCACATAACTTTTTTATTTTTCAACATAGAACTACAAACCATGCACCAATGGAAAGGAAATTCAATACAGATTCATGTGAAATAAAAATTTATGCCACCAACCTTTTTGCTTTTTATGTCTGTTTTTGTGTTTGTCAGTGGTTCTGGTAGTGGAGGCGATGCCAGCCACTTGCTAGATCTACATCTAAATCTTGATCTCCAGGAGCTTGAACTATAGGCTCAGGCTTCCTAACAAGTACCCTAAATATCAAATGTACATCCAGTGCAAATTCAGCACTATCCCTGCCATTATCGTCTGCATACAGGTCCTCAAACAGGTCAGGAATTGGGACCTTTCCAGCCATGATTTTCAACAGCATAGCACACATTCAGTTCTACACTTTGTTTACTTCTCAATTTCTAACCCAATCTAAAGCGTAGACTGCTAGTTTTTGCATTTTAAAAAAGGGGAATCCCCTTAAAAACGAAACTAGGCCTTTTCTGGTTGTTCCGTGTGTGTAAAATTGTATACTGGAGTATACTGGAGCACTAGACTAGGTGTAGTGCTATCGCAACTATAGTCACGATAACCTCTGGGAGCCCATATAGACCATCGCGACTATAGTCCCGAAAACTTTGGGAAGAGTTAAAACTATTCAGACTTTTGATTTGATGCAATCAGGGCTACTGCTTTTGATTTTCATACCACTCACGTCATAAATTTTAGCATGCATGAATTTACTGTCTTTGTAAAGCTATAATATATTGTTTAAAAAAAAAAAAAAAGGCCTCATTGTGAGGATAGAGAACAGATGCTGATCCAAACCTTTCATAATGCTTTCTGGTACATGTTGCAGCACTTGTGTTACTGGAGTTTCCACCCAATTTGTCATACAAATGTTTCCACATACGTTTGTGTGTAATCTGCAGAAAAAGTTGCAATATTAACACTTGTTCGAGCAATGTAAGAAAAAAAAAATTAAAGAAAACTTATATACTTACAGAATTATGTTGAAAGTCACTCTTTTGACAATGATATTATTCGTTTAAAAAATTGTGTTAGCTTTGATTTTAAACAACGCTTTAAGATGTTATAACTTATTTAGGTTTACTCGCCTGCTAAAATAGTCTAAAAACTTGCTAAAACATAATTTGTATCCCTCTTCTTTGAAAAAAATAAGTCTCTTAACTTGTGAGATGTTGCAGATTTTTAACTATTGCGACAGCCCGAAATATCTTTTTGTCAGGTGAAAGCTGGGTAGAGTTATTTGGGATAAAAATTTGCGATTTAAAAATTTTTCTATGAGAGTTTAAAAAAAATTCTAATTTTTTTTTCTTCTCCAAAGTGTTACACCTGACATACAGTTCATCTTTAAATATAGCCAATATCTTTAAATTCTGTCAACAACACAAGCAATGAGAGTTTTTTTGGTTTTTGGTTATCCAAATGTGCTACGCTTATAAGTATATTTTCCTCATTTCTCATAAGTGTAGCGTTCTTGTTTAAAAAAAAAATGTGTTTATAAATAATTCCTTGAAAAAAGTCAAAGTGAAATCAAATTGAAATTGAAGCCTAGTGAAATTATTTTGATAAAATCTGAGAGAAAATTTTACTTACTGAATCATATCCTCCAAGCTTATCGGCTTGTTTGTAGAAATAGTACAAATCAACTGAAAAAGGTAAAGATATTGCTTTGAAGATATGTTCGTAAAATCAAATTATAAATTGTTTAAGAAAAAAAAAAAAGAAAAACATACCGAGGCCAATTTTAAAATAACAAATCTGGTGAAGCTGGGAATTTAATTTTGATAGATGTCTGCATTCCCTGATAGAATTGATTGTCATAAACACAGCTATTTTTTTTTAAATATATGATTTAAACATTTGTCAACATTTTTCTTGAGTGTATATAACAATATTTTTTTTCTTTACCTTTTTGATACAAATTATTAATAAAAAAAAACAACCAAAAAAACCACAACCATGGTTTATCTTATCTGCTACATGGGTTAAAAAAAAGGACAAAAGTGTGTCTTTTATTTCTCAAAAGTATCACTAGTATAGATTAAAACACTGACATAAAAAAATTTCTTTCAATAAATTAAGTACTCACTTTGTTTAAAGCCAAGAGAGGGAATTCGGCCAATAGGCATTTTTGCATCATGCATAAATTTGTGAAGCCCTATGAGGAAAGCTTGCTCATGAGTGCTAACTTTGTCATCATTCATATCCCCAGGTTCTGTGAGTCTTCTTGGCTGTAGAGATTAACCAGTGGATTATTAAATGGAATATTCAAGATTACAGAAGGGAAAAAAAATTTAAAAAATTAAGTTTTCTTGAAAAAACAAACCAATGCCAATATTTAAAAAAAAAAAAAACATTTACCAAACAGAGGCAACCAAAAGTATAAATATAAATTTTCCTCCATTTCCTCTGCGTGATAGATTTTTTCAACCTTTCTTATGTTTTCCATTGTAAGTAAATCAATATCTAGATTAAAAAACTACGAGCAACAGTGTTCTCAAAAGTTTCAAATTATCTATTACTGATTTTGCTACCACAATACATCATGAATAAATACCTTGTATTGAAACTTCTTAACTATAAATTTTCATTAAATTGTTCATTTAGTTAAATATGTGACTTATAAAAACAAATCAGATCGACATCTTATTTGTTGAAATCAGTGAACATTGCTTTTGTGAATACTACTAATGATCGTAATTGTTCATCATAATTTGCTCTGTTACTACTAGAAATTGGTAAGAGTAAAATCTTACTCTGGAAGATGATGATATTGAAGGTACAACATTTGCGAACATTTCATCCATGCTGTCTGAGTCTTGTGGAGAGTCTTTTTTTGATAACTTGCTCTTTTTTGTCTTGTTCCTCTTCAAGACTGGTACTATATTAGAACAAAATTGTGACATTTTTAAAGATTGGAGATGTTGTATTTATTTACTATGGTTCACAAAGGCTCTTTTTTTTAACTTCAATGAAAATATATAATTTAAGTAAAAAGATTTTGCATATATTACACAAATGTTTCTTTTCCCATCTAATTTATTCTCAAATTTAAGGCATTGCTAGATTTTTTTAAAATGATTATGACTAATTAGAAAAAAAATGTTAGTTAAAATAGCTGTTTTAATTGCCTGGCTTTGAGCATCATTCGTAAATAAAAATGCAAAAGCAACCTGTGCCTTTCCTGCACAACATTTGACTGACTTCTGTTCCCTTTAACTGTGTCAATATACTTACAAAATAGCAGATGTAAAATTTATTCAAAAGCCCTTCCGTCCACTGATTCAATTTAAAATGTTAAAAGAAAAAAAGAAAACAAGAGTCTCTGCATATCTGCAACTTTATAGGAATTAAGTTTTGACAATCCCTTATATCAATGTCATTTGCAAAATATATTCAAACAATGAAAATTCCTCCTAGTCTCTCCATCTAAATTGACCTTACAGACACTCCAATGTTCTCAAAATTTCAACTCACACATATGGTCCATGCGGCAGTCCCAGTCATCTATCTCAGCCTGATAGAAAGTGTCTCGGCAATACATAACCCTACAGCCAGGCTTACGGCTACTGTAGCCACCAATAGCCACCACAACAGCAACATGGAGCCACTGGCTCTCACAGCCTTCCAGTCTGCGACAAAATGCCCTGTATCGACAGTAGCGTGCATAGCTCATCACTGCAATATTGGCTGCACCACTGGTCACACCTAGCAAAAGAAAAATAAATGCCATGGGGTTTGAACATCTACATTTATTGCCTTCACATGTTCTGTTTAAAAAAATTAGGCCCCATTTATATCATTTGCACAATATCTTATATATTAACACCAAAATTGCATTTTTACAAATCTACAACACCATGGTGAAAAATTCAGCCAAAAATTATTGACACATTACTTAAACAGACTTGTATTCAATGACCAGTATAGGTTAATGATTGTATATCTATCTCCTTATAACAAAACTTGGTAGAGGAGTAATTGTCTTTGAAGTTTAATTGACAATTTTTTTTGCCATTTAGAATCAATAACCTGTATGGAAATTTAGCAGCAATCCATGCTTGGTAACAAAATAAGCTTGTCGATTATGATAACAATGACGTATCGAAGTCTATAATTTTTTTTGAAGGCATAAACTTGACAATGTTTTCTAGGGAAATTCTTTTGCTCAAACAACAATTTAATTAAAAGAACCAGAACAGCCTACCATCTTGCGACATATTGTCATCAGCATTTTCTTCCTTCACTACAAATCCGTTTCTCGTGTCTCCTTCGCAACCATCATCAATTCTAGAAAAAAAATAGCCAAAAAAAAAAAAAAAAAAAAAAAAAAAAAAAAGAAAAATACAAGATGTGAAAATGGAAACTAATTGTTAGTTTCTATTGTCATAATTATTACAATATTCAAGACTCAACCTTTATTATCGCCATCAGAAATGATTTTGACAAACAGAAAAATACATAAATTGAAAAAACACAAACTATACGTAAATCAAATCTTTAACTTTTAGTGATGACAAAAAAATCAATGAGCATTTAAAAAAAATGAATAGAAGGTTCCACTTTGACCCACCTTTAAATTTAACAATGAAAATGGAATATTTCAGTTATAAGATAAACATTGACATATAATATTGCATTAATTAAAAAGTGAAATTTTCAAGCTTTTTTTTTTTTTTAATGAGATAAACGATAAAAAAAAAAAAAATGAGATTAATTTAAAAATGAAAAAATGCCATACTTCTTTGTAAGAACTAAATCATCAGGGTGTTTAGTGTCTACATCATTACTGGTGCTAGTCCTCTTAACACAAGGACTAAAGCTTCCATAGGCCCACTTGACATCTTCTTGTATAAGTGGAACCAGGTCATCAAGGCGCAAGACGATTCGTTCACCCAAGGCCAACACCTCATCCTACAAAGAAATCAAACAAAGCAATAATTAAGTATTTAGGTAAATTTTACAAATTCTTATCCAATTTGAAATGATCATTAATGGACTACTTTCAGTTTGATCGAGCCCTATCCAGACCCAATATGTTGTTGTTGTTTTTTTCTCATACAAAGGTTGATTCTGTCTTCAGTACCCTTTGCGTTTTTTTTTATCTTTGTTGCTTCACAAGTCATTCTGACAGTGGCAATTTGGTAAGTTTGACTTGAAAAGGATCCAAATTTATTACCAGTCTTTAAAAACAAATTTACTCACAAAAAAGGATACACACTACAAAAAGATACACATTTAAACGTTTCACCTTTATTCTCAAATGTGAATAAATTTATGTATAGCCTATAAATAAAATGATAAAAACCAACAACTACAATCGAAAAATAGAGAAGCTGGTGGTAAAGATCAACATCTATTTGTTGCTGTTGACATAAAAAAATGAAAAAGAGAGTACATATAAATCATCATAATTTACAAAATAGTGTGTACCCTACCCTGTACGAGACGTAAACAAAGGTAATAATAGTGAGAGTGTAGCTTTCAGGCCCAAAATTTTTATCACCTTCAATGATGAATTATATTATGTTGATATATTAATAAACCAAAACATTATAGAGACACCTTTGAAATATATCATATTTATTTGTTTGTAATTGTAATAAGCCTTTGGTTTTATATTGTTTTTTTTTTTTTTTTTTTTTTAATTAATGGAAACCCAATTGAGAATGATAAATTTGTTTTGCAAAAGACAAATGTATCATATTTAAAGAGAAAAATTATAAAATCAAATGTGCGTAGGAAAATACAACAAATGGGAATCGCCTAAAATCAAAATAAATAAGAACTATTAATTTTGACACTACATGCAAAAGGAAAAAAAGTAGCATAGAAGAGTATTTAGCTTTAATTTTTCGGCAACGACCAAAACAAAAGAGGTAGTTTCAGAAAATAACAATAATTACCACAACTAAAGCCATTATATCCAAAATCAACATCGCAAATGAGCGACCGAAAAAAATTTATGCACAGAGGATGTAATTGCTTTATCGATTTTAATTTTATCACCGCATTAGGTTATGAAGAAACAAAACTCGCTCTAGATTGTATTTTTATATTGCTTCTTCACAAAGGCACCTGTTTAAAAAATGAAGAGGTTTACGTTTCCGATGTCTTAGCAAATAGGAGATTAATACGGCTCGGGCATTGATATACATATACACGGTACATACTTACTCTAAAAAAGCTGAAAGCCTAAAGACACATTCAGGGTGATTGGAATATCTTTTTACTTAACGTACTCAACTGTATCGCCTTCATAGCATAGAAACACAGAATCGCAAGCTTTTTTGCATTATATTTCTAAAATCATTAAATTGAAAGTAATAAAGAGAGTAAGGTTGCTCTAAAAAGTCAATCTTCTAACTTTTTTTTTTCCACTCTCAGTTATTTAAATACTTTATAACCATCGCCCTTTAGTTTTGTACCGTTTATGATAAAAAAAAAATAATAATAATCACTGCCCCCACTTAAATGTAAGCAATGAGATTCAGTTGACTTAAACTGAGGCGTATCCGATTGAAACAAATCAGAATCGTCAGCCATAAATTTGTACTGACAGTTCCTTTCATCATCCCATACTTTCAAAACATGAT
>BLXT01000290.1:4954-34206 GCA_019648995.1 Plakobranchus ocellatus | reverse complement strand
AACCCGCTGAAAACCTGGTTTTAAAAAAATATTAAAAAAAAAAAAAAACAACCTATTTTTACTTATGCTTAATCCTATGGTGTAGATCTGTGCGATTCTTCCTGAAGCCTACTCTTCAATCTATCACGGCTAGGCCGCAGACTCATTTTCTACTCCTCTGTGGGCTAGGCGTAGGGACCAACACTGCTCTATCAGTAATGTTGGGTCGTGATTCATATTTTTAAATTCCTGAATGAATGAATATTCAATGTATTTATTCATAGATCATTGAATAAGAATGAATAACTGAAAAATTTCTCACTCAGTGCCGGATCCGGGGACAGAAAATGGAAAGGGGTGGGGGGAGGGGGGGGGGGNNGTTAGGGATTCCGGAATCCTCCCCTGCAAAAGTTATGTACCTGTGGATGCTGACCATGTACTATTTTAGTGCCAGGAGAGGCCACAATTTCATTTTAAAATCCCTAACATTCGTCAGTTTCAGCCCCACCCCCTAAAATGGAATCTCTCCCATCTGAAGTTCTTGATCCGGCGCTGTCACTAGCCTGAACATTCATAGCAACCTGAATATTCGCATCAACCTGAATATTCATCTGCACCATTACGATCTTGCGCAACTTTAGTTCCTCGAGTGTTACTCGAATAAAGGAAAATTTGCCTGCATGATGTGGCCTGAATGGGGATCTAGATCTCTGTTACGTTCAAAGCTGTTCTTAATATTTCGGCTATTCAATTTCAATACATTAAAAAAAAAAACTCTAATTATTCAAAATCTAGATCTCTGTTACATTCAAAGCTGTTCTTAATATTTCATTCAAAACATTTAAAAAAAAAAAACTATAATTATTCAAAATATATTCAATATTCAGTTTTGAAACTGTTTATTGTTCACTCGCGGCTGTAATACTCATGAATGAATGAATAAACTCGAGTTCTCAATCAAGTCTTATTTTAGTCTTGTCTGACTGCCATTCAATCAGCTGATCACTGAAGGCGTGTACTGTCTAACAGAAGCACAGGTGTGAAACTTGAAATTATTTTTGTTGTTGTTGTTAAGAAAAGGTGTTAGACAATACAAAGTATTATGTAAATTGATTATTTAGTTTTCCAAGGAAATGAAATCTGAGCTGCAAAGATGTAACTGAATATTTATTCAGGGTTAGATCTAGATCTAGATCTATATCTAATACCCCTCTCTCTCTCTCTCTCTCTCTCTCTCTCTCTCTCTCTCTCTCTCATATATATATATATATATATATATATATATATATATATACATAGAGAGAGAGAGAGAGATCTACATAGATCTAGATCTAGATCTAAATTACTCAGGCCCTGGATTTTAACGTCCATCAAATCGGGCACTAGTTTGGATAGGCCTACAATACATACATATATACATATATTACGTCTAGATCTTGATTTAGATCTATGTAGATTTAGAATTCTACCTCATTACAATTACAAAAAGTTAAATTGTACTCTGCACATTACTAGAATCGGCACTTTTTACTCAATAAAAATTTGCCGAAGAATGTGCTCTATCTAGATCTAAATTTAGTTTTGCTTAGAAATGAAGGTAATGTTCAATAAAGCACTTCAGTTGAATAAAGGCTATCAGCAATAAGTTTGCTGATTACCAGCCTGACCCTAAACCACCACTGAAATTCTTTATTAGGAATTATGGCATGGCTTTTAGGTACATCTCAAGGAAAAAAAAAAGGAACAAAAATATTACATTAGCAGGTTTAACTTGCAAAAGTTTCCTTGATTACCTGAGGGCATGAATGTCAAGAAGCCACAGTTGCATTTCTCAAAACCATTTCCATTTTTTAATCGCATGACTTATTGAACCAAAGCAGAGTGGCGATACTTTTGTCAATACTCTTTAGAATGGTTTTGTTAATTTGTTTTGATTTTTTTCCTCAAGTATTAATATCATTGTAAATACAGTCACTTCCTTACTTCAGTACATAGATTCAGTTTTGTAGACATCTTTTATTGTCACTAATACATTAAATGATACAATCTCAGCAGTGCTTTGCATTGCTCTTGGTAATAATAATATATATAGCAATCTCACAAAATGAGTGGGGTTGCTGTTTTGTATGATTGACTTTAATTGAAAACATTTACATGACGCATGAAATTTAATCACTTCTTTTTATGGGAAGTACTCACTATAGACGTTCTATAGATTTTCTGTACACAAAGGATCAGAAATGTTTTGTTCTTTACTTACATATTTTTACAAATTTATCTCTGTGGTATGGACCTTATTTTGTGAGACTGCTACACACATGAAATAAAATGGAATCATGCTATGGTTGATAATCTCTTTCCCTTTTTATTCGTTCAGTTTTCCTCTTTCCTTCTCTAGCTTGTTTTCTCTCTTTGCAATATCTTTTTGTAAGTAAAATGTGTTATATTTGCAATCTATCTTGAGAAAATTAACTCTATGAATTTTAGATTTAGATAATTGTGCTGATGTGCAGCTTAGAAAAAGGCAAAAACTGTTGTTTCAAATATATTATAATCAGCCATCTTTGATGTACTTATCCACTGTCACATTTGTTGCCATCTTCCCACATGATTTGTGGCTATTTTTTTATTTGATTTCTTTATCTTTGAAAAGATATGTTAAAGTGTATCACATGTTTCTTTTTCATGGTTTGCTAAACTTATTTATTTTTTGTTTGCTTTTTTTTAACCTTTTGTTTTTGTTTTTTTTTCAAGATTTTGATTCTGGTTGCAACAGATAAAAGATAGTTATTTGCACTCCAATTACAAAATGAATGAAATTGAAATAACAATTCAGAGTATTCTTCCTGCTGAAGAACCTCAGGGCCGCTTCCACGTGAAAATTGATAAAGATGCTACTGTAAATGATCTATTAAAGCAACTATGCAAAGAAGCCCATGTGCCTGCTAAGCCTGATTTTTCACTCAAAGAAAAAGGGCGTGACCTTCCTAGAGGGAGCACATTGTCTAAGTGTGACATTGTCAGTGGGTCTGTGCTTCACTGGACAAATGAAGGTTGTATCATTTATTTTCCATACATTCACTAAAACCTGAATCATCTTTTTCTTATAAATTTAGTAGTTTTAACTTATAGATTTTACATGGCTGGATTTTTAAAATTTTTTTTTTAATATCATAGCTCTTAAAGAAGTCTTCAGCTATAATGGAATTAAACATTGGAGTAAGTACCTAAAAATGTAGGAAACCTTTTCTTTGAGTATGAAAAGAAAACTGCCATTTAGGTTTAGTACTTTGAAAACCAAGAACTAAAGTGAGATTGGGTAAAGAAAATAACCGGTAAAGAGCATATTAGTTTTTTGTTTTTGCCTTTTTTTTTTTTTTAAAAGGTTTCTATCCAGCTTTAAAAAGAACATGAGATATAATTATGCCTATATACTCATATCTCTATTCTTCAAAAAGGTTTATTTTGATGCTCTTTAGAAAAGTTCATGGCTTTTTTTTTTTTAAATTATTTTTTTTTTTGTGGGGGGCGGGGGGGAAGGAGGGAGAATGGGTTGATGTCATTGCCGTCTGCTGAAGAGTAACGTGGATCTTTATAAATGTATTATTGCTCTTTCATTTTGTAAGTAATGTATAATTTCTAGTTAGCGACCATTTTCTTCTTCTGTTAATTACATTATAATTAAGTTGTCCTTGAGTGCTTTAGATCTTAGAATTTACTTTGTTTGTGAAGTCAGCCATCCCTATTTATATTTATATTATCTGTATTTTTGTCATAATTTTTATGCAAATTAAATTCCTAATATTTGACTTAGTCTTTTTCTTTCAGTGTTATGCTTTGTAGTGCAGCTAGATCAAATTGTTGTGGTAATTTTGTGCTAAATAAAGTCTTAATTTTAGAATAAAGCAATCAAGTCAGATTAATGCTTCATAATATACTCCATGTCATCAAAATCTTGTTTTGATTTTTTTTTTTCAAATCTCATTGATTTGTAGTTTTTAATTCATTTAAATGATTTTCATCTGAGTTTTCACTGACCATAAAAAATTTGTATTTCTTTCCAGCCACGTATGCTAAAACCTGCAGATGCAATACTTTCTGGTTTCTAGCTTTCTTGAGTCTTGTGATTGGTGTAGCTGGAATCGCAGCTCTTTGTTCTGTGTGGTTGAAGTCCCATGGATCCAAAATCATGGATGTAAGTATTTGTAACTAAATATGAGTTAGCTTTAAGTAATGGAAAAGATTGAGTATTGGACACGTAATAAGTAGGCTGTATAAACTTACAAAACATTGATTTCTGGAACAGACATTGATAAGCACATGCTCAAATCACAATGAAAATCATTTGTAGTCTATGCGTTTAAGTGTGTAAAGAGCCATGGAGTTGATGTTTTTGACTCTTTTATTTTTCCCCATAGCATCTGGACTAAAATGCTTTTGAAGAAACTTTAAAAAAATACTGCAATAGGTTATTCAAAAAAAAAGGTTGATTTGGTGTTAAGGCAATGAGAAAATAAAAGAAATACAAACAGGGGTGCATAAGTTGTTAAAAAGGAATCATCTTGAGAGACAATATGAAATGATATGCTATTTGCAAAGAAAATAATTGTATATTTTCATAATTAGTTACAAACCAAGTGAAAAAAAAATCCCCCCAAAACTGCCACAATAATGAGAAAATGCTTAACATTGATAGAACTGAAAATAGAAAAGGGGGGAAATTTCTGTGCAGGAACAATTTTCTTGAAACCTTTAAATACCCCCATTGTAGATGGGAAATTAGTAATGTGGTCTGAAGCATCGACTAAATAATGAGAGCCATAATGATTGGATGGTTTAGCACAAGAACTGAAGAGCGGTCTCCTTATCCCATCCTCTTAAAGGATTCTGTGCTCTTCTGAAAGATAGTAAAGGTTAATTGGTAACCATGCCAAGTCTACTTGTAACAAGGAAAATTTATAAATTATTATTGATTTGTGTTTGGCCTTACAACTTACATACTATAAAGTACCAAAATTTAAATAAATTTCCATTTTTTTTTCGTTTTGTCTTTTGTGTGTGCCACAATTTTAACATGAAATATTCCTGAACATATTAAAAAAAGTTCAGTGGATAGTGAACCTGCCCTGATATCTGCAGGGATCCCTCTGTTGAGAGTTGAGTAGTACTAATGGCATCTTGGCCTGACAGAAAGCCTAAAAGCTGGAGATTACCTTGCTATGGACAGGTTATGTACACAAAAACCAAACCATTAAAAAAAAAAAAGATTGAAGAAAAAAATGATTCCTAGAGTTTTAAGATGGACCTTGACATTATGTTTGTAATAGATTTATACTGAAAGAGCACATGCAATGTAATAAGTATATTAAATCCAATGAAGAGTTCAAGAGACTTGTTGAGAATAAATATAAATGCATGGTTATTTCAACTAACCAAAAAACTTGGGAATGGATTATAACTATGATTCTAATTTTAAAAAGACAAGCAAAAAAAAAGCCTCATCAGTGGGTTTTCTGATCCACCACATATTTATATTCTTATTACATTCTGTAATCTAATCTCAAGTCCAAATTTTTGTAACTTCGTTCTTAAGGTAGCTTAAGCTATACATTATTGTTATGGAGAGCTTCCTAGGGCCTAGCCATATCACAGTCCCTTTATGAATATTCCATAGCACAGCAAGGGTTTAGGTATAGTAAAAAAAGACACAGTTCTTATAATGCAATGCTTTGTCATACAAGTGTAACATGTAGGTATGTACAATGAGAGAAAAAGAAAGAGAAAATATCTCTAGATGGAAAAATATGAAGGAAGAGAGAAAAATTAAAGAAAATATTAAGGATATTTTGATGTCTCAACACATGAGAAAAGGAAATCAAAGGATAAACAGAAATAACAGCAAAAAAGTTAAAGCAGCTGCAGAAAGGGTGAACATTTTAAAATTAAAAATCAGCCCTTGACATTGAGTTCTCTATGTCTTCAAAATCGGTAAAGTTTATTTCCAATACTTGGTAGCTGATTACCAACATGCTGGTCATGGTCTGTGTACTTACACTATATTTCAAACCACTAGGACAGTCAAACTTATTATAGTATTTTCATAACACATGCATACATTGAACAGCCAATGAGTTCATTATTGTTGTGAAATATAACTGTTTCTCTAGGAATCTTATTACATACAGGAGATCTTTGCAATTGTATGGTTATGGCCACCTAGTTGGATCATGGAACATAAAAGGCTCTTAAATTAGGAGAACTGTGCAATAACTAGGGAAACTACCACCCAATGAACAATAACTATGATTTAGGTCACAAAAATATGAATAGCAAAAAAAAAAAAAATAATCATCTAAGATTAGTCACATCAAGCCTAGACCATATCAGTCTTTTGTCTTTTCCATGGCAGGCCATATCAAAATTAGGACAGTCAATGACATCCAACATTTAAACAGAGGCAATACCAAAATGGCAAAGTCTGCAAGATATTGAATTTCACTCTTTGAATACAATCTCAAGCCCCATATACATTAAACCTTTCATTTGAAAAAAGCAAATGCTTGCAAATTATTATTAAGGACTTTAAAATGTTGATCATTTTTTGAGAAACATTAAATTAAGAGATACTTTTTCCAGAGTGATTATGGCTGAATTTACATTGTACAACTCCTTATCTTACATTTTACCAATCAAAGATTTTTACAATCACAGACTCACCAGGACAATTTGCTCAGTTACTTCAGACTGACAGGATGGCAATTAAAAACGGTATCAGTCTCAAATTGCCTCAGTATATCTCTACCGGAAACAACCAAGCTGCACATAAAAACAATCTTACACTAATGCTTAAGTTTCTTCACAAACTTACCCATTGACAATTAGCATACTATTTTGACTTAGAATAAAAAATTAACAAGCATACAGTCAGTTGTGCTATATATATTGACAAGCTCCTGATCGGTCTGATTATCTGCCTTGGCCATGGTAGGCATTCATATAAATTGCAATGCAAGTATCTGGTATTTAAAAAAAAAAGCCATATTCATTGTAGCACTTGCGTGTAACCTGCAATATTTTACAATTTTAATTTTTGTGGACACAAATTTATATCAAACAGTCTAAAACTGCACTTTTCCATGCCTATCATTCTGACAAGGCAAAAAGTGAAAAAAGGAAATTTGATTATGGTTCATAAAGATCATCGCAAAGGAAAAGCTTGACAGCCAGAAGTAGAGAGCGAACACCAAAAAAAAATGGTGAAATAATATGTCGCTATGATTGCCAGTACTTTCTGATTATGAGTGTATAAGATGTTAAAGGACTTGAAAGTGGAAAATAATGGGCTCTGTTTGAATAATGAGGCCAAGAAGTAGATATTTTGAGAAATGATTGGCATTTAACTTGCTCATGGCCCATATTATAAGACATAAAATGTATTCCCATATATATAAGGTATGATTAAAATCTTTCGCGATGCTTTTACTTTCAACTTTAAACCAAAGTCTGGTTTAGCACTTGGGTCTGGTATATTTGAAATTATTTAATGTTTTTACATTATTTGCAAAAGAAAGTATTTGCTTATTTCTTCTTTTTTTTTTTTTTCTTCTAATTTCTGTTGATCTTTTTGTTCATTCAGTATGCTGTCGTTTTTGATGCTGGTTCAACTCATACATCTATGTTTGTATATAAATGGAATGCTGCAAAATATGAAGGCACTGCAGTAGCAAGACAAATTGGTGAAACCTGTAAAGCTAAAGGTAGTGTTTTCTTTTTTTTTCAACTTCCCTGGATATGCAAATAACTTCCTTTGTTAATGTAATTATGGAAATATCCATTTTAGCTCTATCAAATAGATCTATACTTCAAATCATTTAGTAACCCTTTAAATACACTAACATGTGAAGAACATGTCTGTATAGTTAAACTTCCTACCTTAGCACTTCTTCAAAGCGACCAACTGTATTGAGAATCACTTTCTTTTGGCTCCCTTGCATTTTTCCTCTGTTTTGATGCTCCTCAGGGAGAGCACCTGTGCAATTCAACTGTGGGCAGCTAATTCACCAACCTTCAATATAAACAACCTCTTTCAGCTGACCATTCTGAGTCAATATCTTCTGAGAAGGCGATGGCTAGACTTGCATGCCCCTCTTTCTTAACTCTCCACTTTGTCTTTTGAGATTGAGATGATTGAAATTGGACTCGGAAACACTATCTAGTTGTTGACAGAAAATCACAACAAGGAAGTAGCAGAAAAGTTTGGAGTTGAAAAAAATGGAATTCAAAACACCCTCAAGATGAAAGCAAAAGTTTGAAGCTGCTGATCTAAACATATCAATTAGTGTCACTCCTAGTCCTAGCATCCTAGCAGATGGCATATCATTTATCAAGTGCAATGATTTGGTGCTTGGAAAACTTAGCGGGGAAACAGGTGTCATCGATGGTAACATTATAAAAGCTTATAAGGAGAGATTGGCTTAATTGATCTAAGGCTACAACAAATTAGACCTTAAACAGAGATGAAAGGGGCTGTTTTTAAACATTAGCAGTTAAGTCCTCCTACAAAAAGTGTGCAAGAGCCCAGAAGTCAAAGGAAAGGATTACAATCTCACTCTGTATGAGAGAGAAGATTGTATCCTCATAATAAAACCTGCTCGGCCTGTGAATTACCTAATGTCTGCTACTTGCGTGTTATGTACTAAAATTCATTAAAATCTTGGACGAATACAGAGATTTTCAGCAACTGGCTTCTTTGCTATGACAAAACAGACATGTTTGCCTGATATCTACTGAAATTCATTAAAATCTCGGATAAATACAGAGATATTCAGCTACTGGATTCTTTGCTATGGCAAAACAGACATGTTATTCTATTTTTGGACAATGCCCCAGCACATCTGACTAAGCAACACAGTAATGTCAAGTTTGATTTCCTTTCCTAACACCCCTTCAGTTCTACAGCCTCTAGTCAAGGTGTGGTACAAGCTGTGAAACTGCAGTACAGAAAGGCTTAGTCTGGGTACATGATTTGACTAATACAGGAGCTGAACTCATGATAAAGGTTCATATTTTGAATGTGATACACTGGATTGCTTAGCTTGGAGGGAAGTTGATCCTTCTACAATTTCCAAATGGGTCAGCTAAGCATGCCTCAATTTGTCAAGAGAGCAGATGAGTCAAGATTCTCCAGATGAAAGGATTAAAATTTCAGGGGAATGAACTTTGAGTCAAGATCTTGTTGGAGTAAATGGGCTTGTAAGCAATCCTAAGCTTGCTAATCATTTGCTATAATACATTAAGGAACTCAAATGGGAACATTTTTTTGTTCTGTACATGGTAGGATATTATTGTTGAAAGTTAACCTCCCAACTTTTACTCTTCAAATTGATCAATGACCACTTGAATATGATCTTTGGTAATTGCCAGGGACATATTTGGTGTACTTCTGTGATTTATTTGAGCTAAGCGAAGCCAGATAGGTAAAATTCATAATTTTTTTTTATTCAATCACATATATTTATCAATCCTTACGAGTAGCCACACAATGGCTTTTGAGAGATCTTTTACACTTGTTTACACAAAACATACATTAATTATAATGTGGTGTTTTATAATGTCATCTAGAGGTTGCTTTTTTTTCTTTTTTCTACATTCCTACATTCTTTGCCAGAGCTTGAAAAGAGTACTTAATTTCGTTGGTATTTTATGGTAGTTTGCATTTTCTTTTCTTTTTATTTGACAATGCTAGTCCAGTGGTGGATGGATAAGAAATGTCCTGTTCCCAAACCTGAATAATCAGTTTAGCGTGGATTGCAAATACAAACATTTTGCCTCAGTTTTTCTCACTCCAATGGATTTTTTAAGCTGAACTCTTTTTTTTTTCCCTCAGGTGAAGGTATTGCATCTTTTGAGAACAACCCCAGTGAAGCTGGGGCATCTCTAATAGACTGCCTGAAGAAGGCTGAAACATTGATTCCCAATTCTAAATATTCAGACACACCAGTGTATCTTGGAGCTACTGCTGGCATGAGATTACTCAAGTATGTTTTAATTTTGAATATATAGTAATGAATTAGTGCATTTACAAAAATTAAATGTTTAATTTGTTACTGCCCCTTTCTTTTATCCATTTTGTTATTGTTTTTGTAAGAAATGATCTTTGTTTTCTCAAAAGGTCTTAATAAATTATCTTGTCACATTTATCTTTTTTATACCAGTGCATCTAATTGCAATTTTTTATTTCTAAGTTACTAAAAAAAAAAAAAATGACAATCACCAACTAAAACATATTGCAACAAAAAATATGCACCACAGGCCACATAATCGTAGCAGTCGTAAGGCTGAAGAAACAGTTAAGTCCAATCATGTTATAAGTAGGTTAAAATAAATAGGTAGGAGGGGCTCACACTATATATATAAAATAAATATAAATATACTCTTGATGCTGAACATGCCATGAGTTATTTAAGAAGGTAAATGAAAATCAATAATGTTTAGAACTAAAGTAGCACTAAGAGTACCAATAGTTCCAATAGCAGTGGTAGTAATAGTAGTAGGAGAAGAATACTAAGGGGAAGGAATGGTGGTGGTGTCAATATAAGTTGTAGTAATAGAGTTAGTATTGGTAGCAGTACCAGTCAGCCGAAAATATTCTTAGAAGAACTCATATTTACATAGGTAGTTGCCATATGAGTAAGAGTAGTTTCTCTTACAAATATTTGCTTTTATCTTTGCCATAGAAGCCTTAGTTGAAGTAAAAGTAACAGTTAAGAAGCAATTATTGATTTAGCAGAAGGAACATCTCTAGTGCATGTGTTACTGAATTTTGTTACCCTAGTTTTAGTAAAGTAATAGTAATTGTTGCTGCCTTAATGTAGTAATATATAATAACAGTAGAAGTAGCATCAATAGTATTGCTGTAGTGTGGTATCCTTAGTAGGATAATCTAGTGAAAATTGGACTGCAGTAATATCAGGGCAAAAGGAACAAAATTTTTAGGATATATAATTTACTTTACTTAAGGCTGCAAAATAATGTTTGGCTGTATAAGTAGTTTCTGTTGGAGAAAGGCCACAAATCATCAGCTGCAAATTAAGCCTTGTCTTGGTGGCTCACTGAGGATTTGTGTACTCTATTCAAGAAACGTTTGAAAAAAAAATCCAGGTATAACTACAAGGTGCTTGACTGTTGTCTTCTCATTATTTTGACTCACATTGCTTAATACTCCAGACTTGAAAAAAATGTATCTGTTTGATCACTTGGATAATTCTAGTAAAACTGTCTTTTTGGGAGATGCAGTTCACCATTTTCACTTCTACGAATCATAACTGTGTTATAAAATGCTATGCAATACTCATGTAAACCAGATCAAGATATGAACTCAATATTTTTTAATTGGCTTGCAAAGACATAAATATGCTTTTCAGGATGCCCTCATGTGATTGAGCTTACGCCATTTGCTTGTGAAAGGGGGACTTGGCAGGGAAAATGATTGTGTTTAGGGATTGATAAAAAGAGGATATTCTGCATTGGTTTTTATTTGATGGTGAATAAAGAAAAAAAAACAGCATATATCTTTTTAAGGTTTTGTTTTTCTTACTTGTAAGTAACTAATGAATAACCACCCAAAATTTTTATTTTGTTATTTGTTCTTTTATTTTTCATATAGATTGAGAAATCCTGCAGCAGCTGAGGCAATTCTAGAATCTGTGCGGAGCACATTCTCATTGTCTAAATTTAAACTTCTCAATAAAACAACTTCTGTCAGGATTATCTCTGGTGCTGATGAAGGAACGTTTTCATGGGTGACAAGCAATTATCTTACAAATGCTTTTGATGTAGTAAGTTTGTTTTTTTTTCTGCTTTTTTCTAATGCTATGCTTATCCAGTCTTTTCATCTCTTTTTTTTTCAAGTTTTGATGCCTTGCTTGGCAACTTAATGCATAGTGGTAGCGCAAAATGGTAAATCTCAGAAAATTGATCTTTTTTTTCTCCTTTTTTTCAATGAAAGTTAAAGCTTGATTAAAAGAACCATATGCATATATTTTTAAATGCCAGGCTTACAGTAACAGATAAGGGGTTGGAAAGGGAGGGTAGGTGGGAGAGAATACTTCCCCATGGATGGATACGTCTAGCAGGTTTTATAAAAGCAAATTAGCATCTAGCACTGGTACATCTCTTAAAAATAGCTTTAGCTTAGCAAACTGTTTTTGCATCTTCCTACCAATTTGTAATACAATTATAAGGCCAAAGGTGGCCTTTCCCCAAAGAGGTGTAGACATAGCTGCTTTACTTGTTCATCTAGATCTAAATATGGGTTTTATTAAAGTTATAGCAATCTAGTTGTGTTAGTGGCTGTAATAGATGACAAACAATTTTAATACATATGTTATATTTTATATATGTACAATTTCTCCACTTTACCTGACTTCAAGTGTAAATATTGTATTTTGCAAATTATTTAGATAACTTTTTTCAATACTCATCCTCTGATTAAAACCTATATTGCCTGTAATCTTGTATGTGTATCTGTAATAAGTTATAACACAATTATCAGAGGTTTTCCCATATCACTTGTAGTTCTAAGAAATTTCTGGAAAACTAAAATTGTTTTATCCCCAAAAAAAATTGTTGCATAGTATAGCTCTAATCCAGATAAACAATTCAACCTTTCTTGAGCTTGGAAAATGTTTTCATTTCAGTGTAAGAAGTGTGATAAAGACTGTAGGAGAAATTATATTTCCTGAAAATGTGTCAAGAGCATCATTTCTTGGGGATTATGCTGAATTGGTCAGTCATGTGCAAGTTAAAAAAGACAAGTGAAAAAGAGGGATAATTATATGTCCCAAACCTCTTTAACAATAAATGTATTTTATTTATTTGAAGATATTTTAGAGGCTTGAAAAAGAAAAGAACTATTGACTCATTGACTTGATAATGAGAAACCCGAGAGTATTTCAAGAATGTATGTAAAACTATTCTAAACATGTATCCTTTTTTCTCCAAGGATAAACCATGGGTGAAAGGGCCTATCCCCAGATTCCTGTATACAAGTGCAGGTGCCCTTGATCTTGGAGGGGCTTCAACTCAAATCACATTCATTGCAGAGGAGGGAACTGTGATACCTAAAGGATATAGCCATAATGTCAAGTTGTATGGGGAAGACTACATTGTGTACACACATAGCTTTCTTTGTTATGGAGTTGTGCAAGTGGTCAATACTCTGTATGCCACACTAATAAAGGTGAACAAAACACTTTTTTTTTTTAGGTTTTAAATTATTTACAGCTATCCCCTTGTTGGAGAAAGTAAAAATTCATTCATGACTTTTTTGCTTGCCAGAAAAACCGATGCTGATAAAAATCAGCAAAGGAGGATGACACACTATACCATAATCAAATGTAAGAGATATACTGATTTTAACTTTGATGCTTGATAAATGTGTAATGTTTACAATGGTTTTTTTTGTTGACTTATTGTTTTATCTTTTTTCCATTTTATGAATGAATTTTTGTGACCTTTCTTGCTAAATAGCTATAGATCTATGGCATGTATTTTTAAGAAAACTACTCTCACTGTTGCATTATGACCACCTTTGCCTAGCCTGAGCGCTGCATTTGTACAACCTAGACTCTCATTTGTTGGAAAAATCCATGTGTTCATAGTTAAGTGAGGTGTATAAACATGAAAAGTCAAGTTCAGAAATAGTAATCTAAGATATTCTTTCTTATTTTAGTCTTTATGAGACTTGTAAAGAAAATTGTAGATGAAAAAGGTAAGGTTATCCATGTGTGTTCACACTCTGCTGTTTGGAGAGCCTGGAAGCTGATGGCCTTTTAGTTTTACCTTTGCTATTGGTCTAGGGATACTTGTTTAGTAATGTAGGCCTACCTCTATACTAGCAATCTTCTTGTTTATGATATGCCCTCACGCACAAAAGAATAGCAGTTGGCCTCCTTGCTCTTGTTTGTTATCACCAGTGAGTAGCGTTACTATTCATAGGTAATTTTTCCAGCATTCTGCTTGCTTAGGTCTATGCCTTAGAGTAAAGTAAAGGTTTCTCATCACACAGATATGACAGGACCCATTTTTTCTAAAGAAAATACCCATTTCCCCCTATTTCCTGATTTACATTGACAAATCAGTTTTTTTTTATATATTCTGGTTTTAAGCAATGCGATACAAATCTGTTTTGCCTGGTGAGATCTAAAAGAAAAAAGAAGTAATTGGTGAAACATTTTTTTTACATTAACAAGCAAAGTAGGCCGACAGGCAAACCAAGCATGCATGGATTGTTAAGTGTGAACACTAAAGTTTAAAATCCGTGGAGGATATTTCTGCATCATGTGAATGACTTATGCCCAGCACAATCCATATGTGTAGATCTAGATCTTAACATGCTCGTGATTATAGTGTAGACCTAGAGCTTCATCAGTGAGACATTTTAACTCTTTTGTTTGTCTTGTTCTCTGAGTAAAAAGCAAAAAAAAATTGCTTTTCAAGATGAAGCACAAGGATATCAGCATCAAAGAATTAGATGAAATGGGAAGAGGATTAGTTTTCTCCCTTTTATAAGTTTAGTGTCATCGAGTTTTAGCAATTGTAGATCTAGAGTCAAGTCCAGACCTTGTTCATTGTTAGGTTTATACTTATAATATTTATCTTGGGATCTCCTGCCATCTCATCTCCCGCCTTTCACAGTAAATGCCAATGATAAAACAGAATAGACCTAGGCATAGGACTATAATTTTGAAAACCAGTAACTTTTTTTTTTAATAAAGGCAAGCGGAAAAAAATAAAATTTAAAGAGGTGTACTTAAAGAAATTTTGTGGCATCATATGCCTTACCTGTGAGCGTTTGCAATCACAAAGTGGACTATAGATGCCTTAAGATTTAATCACACAAGAACAAAAATAATTTAGGCCTACGCACAATATTTTCCTGTTCACCAGCAATATTTTCCAAGCGTGAAGTAAATTCCTTACCATAAACTGCCTCGTAAGAATCAATGATTGCAATGATTTTAAGAGTTAAAAAGAAAAAAGAAAAGGATTTTACAAAGCTTATTCATGAAGAAAAGTGATTAAAAAGGAATGTATTCTTATCATCATCTGCCTTACCTTTTAAGTGTTGGTAGGCTAAATCTATGATTTGACACAGGTCCTGATGATTTTTTATAGGCCCAAACGACAGTAGTATATCTCAATAGAATTCATTATCATTATATGTTTTTTTTTACTCATATGTATGAGTGTTTGTAGAAAAAAAAAAAAAACGTGAATGAGAACATAATGGATAGCTGCTAAAACTGATTTCTTATGAATCAATCATCATAGCCTTTCTTATCTGTAAAAGTTGGCGATCATTGTTTGAAGTAGATCTATTTAAATTGAAAAGCAAAAAAAAAAAGATAATGGAATTCATGATATTCATAACTTGCCTAACCTGTAACTGTAGGTGATCATGATATGGAATAGATCTCTATGTATTATTTTGAATGTAAAGAAAAAAAAATCTTTATTAATCACAATTTGTACCCAAAATTGGAAAGACAAAAGAAATATGTTTAAGGAACTCATCATTATCATCACTTGCGTTACCTGTAACTGTTGGTGATCATGATTAAATTATAATTTTTCTCATAACAACAAATACTCCAATCACAAGAAGTATTGAAAACAACCTCAAATAAAATAATCTATGATTTTAAGTAACTTTAATTTCACTGGGTTCAATGGTATGATCTATATAGCATTGATTTTGATAGTTCTCTCGCTCAAGTGTATTATTAAAGTATATTCCTTAATGTGCTCCTGTTTTTTTTGTTTCAAAATCCTGTTTTTTTTGGTGTGGGCTCACTCTTGCCTTCCAATATTTTTGCCTAGCAAGTATAATTACATCATTGCCTGGAAGGCAAAGAGGGCCACCTGGCATTTTGTGTAGATCATCATGCAGTGCTAACAGGCTTGCTTGAGCCTGTGCATGTGTTTGTGTATGCAGTCTGTGTTTGTCTTGTATTATTAGATTGGAATGATAATGCTACTGAAAACATATAATGTGTTCTCCCTTTTTATATTGTAATGTAGGCAAAACATTCTAGAATTTCTTTGTTTCCTGTTGTCTCCTAATTCAGAGGGAGTATCTATCCTGCTTACCCATTGACCATGCACTCTCATTCTTCTCGGCTGTTAACAATGGACTTATTTATGTTTCAAATTATTGATTTCGGAGTGCGCCCCTCCCCCCTTCCGCCTTCTTCCTTTCTTTCTCTGTCACTTGTCATTTTCTTTCTCATTTGAATATTTTTTTTAACATCCATGATATTGTGAACATTATAATCATTTTCAAATTGGAGTTTTCTTGAAAAATTCTGAAAAGATATTGTGAGAATTGTAATCATTTTCAGGTTTCAAATATCTTGAAAAACTATAAAGAGTAAGTAAGACAATAAAGGAAAGCATGCTGTTTTATAATAGTGGTTTATTTATTTGTTATAGGTATTTGCAAAGACAAAAACAAAAACAGGCTAGAATGATAGCTGAGGATCCAAACTTTAATAAAATACGTACTTTTTTGTATGTTTATTGAAAAAAAACCAGAAAAAAACAGTTTCAATAGAGTTTTGAACAGTGCATAGATTTCAATTACCCTTCTCTGCCCTGCCCACTGTTTGCAAAGTGCTTAGCTGTGGCAGCACCACACTGGTGAAAACTATCTTTGGCTGATCGACATAGGGCAAGAGAGTTTAATTTCCAAGATGTATATTCAACTTCTTTGTACGTTTTGGCATGTTGAAACTAAGAATTTTTTCCATTTCTTTTACAAAGGCTAATCCAAATGCAAGTTCTATAGATCATGTCTGCCTTCCCGAAGGATACAACAAAACAGTATCTAGCAGAAAGGTTTTTTCCTCTCCCTGTGTTTCTGGATTTGTTGAGATATTGGTAATAACATTGTGTTTTACTTTGTTTTTTAATTACATTTTCTTTTTGGTGGGATTTGGCTATCAAAAGTTACCATGTATCTATCTGTTTGTAAAGACTTGCTGACAAAATGCTTTTTTAGGAAATTTTCAAAAACTTAGCCTTTTTATCTTATAAATTGAATTAATTTTAATATCTCTTCTGTTATCACTAGAAACTCTAGTTTCTTAATGGTAGAGGTTATTGAAGCAAACGCTTTTTACAATCAGCAAGGCACATTTTTTAAAGGTTAACTTTTAAAGAAATTTAGCACGATTTTTATAGTCTGAAATGTGAAGAATTGGTATTTTATCGTCATCATTATGTTCTACCATTGTTTTTCTTTTTCATTTGTTCATGGCTTATTTAACTTTTGCAATAAGCCTGAAACTGAAACCCATATTTTTCATTGGTGGTAATTTTTATTATGTAGACATTTTTCCTTAAACTTGATTGTGCCTTGACACAACTGCTGCTGAATCTTGGCATCTTCTTCTTTCGGTGCTTTGTCTGGGACATACATTGGCGATCACAGTCCTCTACTCAAGCCTGATCTTAGTCAACCTTTTAATGTTCTTGTAGCTACCATTCCCTACTGCCCATGAGTTAAGACTTTCAATGAAACTTATTCTCTATCTACCTCTACTGCATTTGCCTTCAATTTTTCCATTGATTGTTCGATATTCTAAAATTTTTTTTGTCAGCACATATGTGCCTTATACATTGCAGTTTTTCTGTCTCATGGTTTGATTAATGATCTCTCTAGCTTCTTTCAGTATTTATTCATTGGACTTTTTTCAATCCATATCCTCATCATTCTTCTGATAAATCACATCTCTGCTGCTTCCAGTTTTCTCTCCAACACTCACCTCCATATAATAATATTAACCATATATATATGTTTTCATTACCCTTCTTTTGGTATCCATACTTATATTTCTGTTTGCTGGTACTGATTTCATTTTTTGCAATGTATCCTTGGCCATGACTATTCTTTTTCTTATTTCACATGGGCATCTACCATCTATTGTATCAGTTAGCCAAGGTGTTTGAATAACTTGTATCATTTGATCTCCTTTGCCTATGAGGTTACATTTGAGGGTTGAGGGTTTCTTTTATATGACCATGTACCTTTTTTCTTCACATTCAAACAGGCTCATTTTTTCAGTCTTTAAAACAACAGTGTCTAAAAGTTGGCATAGTTTGTGCACAAAAACCTTATTATTTAGTTCTTTTCTTTTTTAATAAATTATATTGTTTTATTTGTTTTCCTTTGCCTATGAGGTTGTATTTGAGGGTTTAAAGGTTTCTTTTCAATGACCATGTATTCTTTTTCTTCACATTCAAACAGGTCCATTTTTTCAGTCTTTAAAACAACAGTGTCTATAAGTTGGCATAGTCTGTGCAAAAAATCTAGTTATTTTCTTTTCTTTTTAATAAATTGTTTACTTTGCAATTTCTCTTAAGGACAAAAACTACACATTTAAAGGGACAGGAGATGAAGCAGCATGTACGAAACTACTTTCTGATAGCCTTTTTAATAAAACATACTGTCCGTACTCCCACTGCTCATTCAATGGTGTCTATCAACCACCAGTCACCGGGCCATTTTTTGTAAGTATGATACAAATTTATCTGATATATTTATTTGTTTTCTTAGTTGTGAATCATTTTTTATGCATAAGTATTCGTAACAAAAAGTACAGATCAAGATCAATCTCATGAACTTACTAGACAAGTCGGTATGCATTTTACCTAAAAACAGTAGGTGATGTCTGCTTTCTGTGTTATTAGATTACAAAATTACAATTGAACTAAAACCAGAACTTGCCAATTGAAATCGTCGTGGATTTTAGTTTTCTTGAAAAATTATAGGCTTAACAGGGAAGTTCGGAAAGTAACCGCAAAATGATCATAACTTTGGACCTAGTCAATACTTCAAACAGCGGTAAACAGCATATTGTAGGAAAATTTATTGCGCGAATTTCAGCATTATCGGTGAACGCACTGCTAAACAGCATTGATTTGAAAATGCTCCCCCCCTTGCAGTGTGGTCAAAGCTGGAAATAAGAGCTGTTGTCCGTTTTCTGTTGGCAAAGGGAACAAAATGTTCCATAATATACAGAGAAATAGTGGAAAACTACTGTGAACATGCAATGTCAATGACCCAAGTCTATCAGTTGTGTTCTTGGTTCAAAGATGGCCGAACAAGTTTGCAAGATGAACCAAGGTCTGGGCGCCAGAACACAGCAAACAATGACTGGAACACAGCTTGAGTTGATGAGCTCATCAAAGTCGACAGAAGAGTGAAACTGAAGGAAATTTCTCTGAAACTTGACATTCCCAAAACGAATGTTTATGAAATTGTCCATGATAAACTCGGCTATCGCAAAGTTTCTGCCAGATGGGTCCCCAAAATGTTGTCACATGGGCATAAGCGCCAGAGAGTCGAAATCTCCCAAATCCTGCTGCACCGGTGTCAACAAGAAGGTGATGAAACCGTTGATATGGGGCCTGACAGGGACCATCATGCCAGGAACAAGCTTCTTGAATACCTCATCACTGGAGATGAAACTTGGTTACACCTGAGCGCTTCGGAGACAAAACGCGACTCGATGATATGGAAGCACCTGTCCTCTCCTGTCACAAAAATGTTTCAAGTCCAGCAATTGGCAACAAAAGTGATGGCCACCGTGTTTTGGCACTTACGTGGAATGATCCTTTTAGATATTCTGCTTAAAGGAGAGAGAGTATCAATGCTGATTGATATTGTGAAACACTTGAGCGGCTGAGACATGCTGTTCGACGCAAAAGACCTGGACTCTTGTGTAGAGGAGTTGTCCTTCAACACGACAATGCACCCCCCACACGGCAAAACACACAAAGGAATGGCTTGAACGTTACAGATGGGACATTATTCCCCATCCAGCCCACAGTCGAGACCATGCACCCTCAGACTTTCATCTATTTGGGCCCCTAAAGCGCCACCTGGGAGACAAAAAGTTTGAGGATGAAGATGAACTCATTGTTGAAGTTACTGATTGGTTTTCAAAGCTTGACGCAAATTTTTTCACACAGGGTATATACTTGCTTCTCCCACGGTGGCAAAAATGATAGAAAAGTAGCCAATAAATTTATCTTTCCCATGAGTAAGTTTCATGCTTGTCAATTAAATACTTTTTGAGTAATTCCATTTTGCGGGTTACTTTCCGAACTTCCCTCACATTTCAGTTCGTAATCAAAAGGAGATCATTCGTCAAAAATTCAAGATTTTTCTGTAAACAAGTAAATTTGGACGTGCATAGCAATCATTTTACAACTTCAAGTCAGCTAGGCCTACATGACTGCAGTATCTTTTCCTCGTCTGCAAGTTGCAGCTTTTTTTTTATCACCCTCTATGTAGGACATGCATATATAATTTTATTATGTGAAATAACTGATTATAGATAGGGTTAAGCACTTTCATCTGTTTAATGAATAGATAATTTATTTTTCCATTCATCTGTATGTCTTTATGCCTTTGTAAATTTTGAGAGAACTCATTTTTTTTAAATCCTTGTGTCTAGCACTCTTTATCTGTTGCCAAAGCAATACCCAGCTCTAGAAGTGTCATATACAATGAAACTTGGTACATTTAATTTGGGTGCAATATATTTATTTAAGGCAGGAATATCTTTTCACAACAATTAAATGGCATGATTAGGAATATAGGCCAATTTAATTGCACTTTGATACTTATGGGGTTAAAATAAATATTTCTTTTCAAGTTGTCCCCAGATTTATGTTTAAATGTATAACTTTACATAAAAATGTGTATCTTTTTTTCTAGGCTTTTTCAACATATTTTTATGTAGCATCTTTCCTGAATTTAACAAAGAATTCTGCCTACTGTGAGTTTGATGAATTTGAGGAAGCTGTAACAAACTTTTGCAACAAAACTTGGAAAGAGGTAATGCCAACGTCCTCTTGAGATAACTTCCTGAGCTATATCTTTCTTTTAATGATGAATACATTTCTTTCATTTCCTCTCAGAGCATTCCCAATTAGTGTCTCAATAAGCTATAATGCTGCCACTACTTTAGAGAATGTTTTTTTCTCTGTCCGTTTTGTAAATTAGTGATCAATTCTCTTCTTCTATTGGTACCCTGTCTGGAACAGACATTGACGACCATGTTTCTCCACTCAAACCTGCTTTTGGTTAACTTTATAAAGTTGTGTATGCCACCATTACCTATAGTCCATGAGTTACGACTTTCACCTCTCAGACATGCCTACCCTTGAAAAAACTTTTGAGGAACACCAAGGGCAAAAATTCGGAATATTAAATAAAAATGCACAACAAACCTGAATATGAAGGGACCTGATGCTGATTGAAAAAAAAAAAATAAAAGCACTCAATTTAATGAACTTCCAATTGAGAATAAAATTGCTTTGGATGGGGGAGTGTAGAAGATATCAGTTTCTGTCTAAACATGTCTAACATGTAGTCTCTGTGCGTACATTCCAATCTGTTAACCTTAATGTTGAGCAAATCTATATTAACAAGATATGAAAAGTAAAATTGTCCTTAAAATTTTCATTCTACCTGTACTACATTTACTTGCTTATTTTTGGATCACTGATTTCAATGTCGCAATGACTATTCAGTTTTACATCATTTCTGAGTTAGAAAATAAGTTCATGAGAAAATCCTCTTTTGTACCCCTAAAGTGCGGAATGCCTTGATGCATTCTTTTCAAATGCATTGCTGTCATCTCTTGTGATTTGGAACTTTTGTCTAAAGCAATTTCCTTTTGGGCACTTTAAAGAGACTTAGACTCATCAAAGATATCCAAGCCTGATTGAATATTAAGTTCTAGATCCACAGTCTTCTAAAGGTAGTTCATAATTAACACAAAACTGGCAATGGCTAGAGCACAGGATCAATCAGAAAGTCCCTCACCGAACCTGGAAGTTCAATGCTAGATTTATATCAGCACGTTCAAAACACTAGACTAGGCTAATTTTTTCAGACTTTTATTAAGCCAGTGCGTGTATAGTCTCAAAGCCTAAATAATTAAGTTTAAACAAACCAAATACTTGAACTTGAACTATTCAAATTGCAATTCTGCTGCATTAATTCCCTTAATTTTTAGGTCCCTAATTTAAAATTTGCCATCAGAATTTTTGTTTTTGCTTTCCTTGCAAAGATATGTCTGTTGAAAAAAAAAACCCTTGTCTAGGGGAGTGATGTAACAGTGCAAACGACCAACTGTCAACACATCAAAGTCACTGATGGTAGGCCAAGGAATGACATACCTCTATGCACTGCACCGATAGGATTGCCCCACCTCACACTAACCCCTCTTCAGCTACAGGATGCATGCACAGTGACTGGAAATGGGTTTTTTTGTTTGTTTTTATGGAAAAGAAAATATCTCGCCAAGAGCACACCATCATGTAATAAGTTTGCCTGAAAAGCTGTTAAATTTTTTTCTTATTTTGTTTTACATCCCATATGATTCTCGTGATATTTATGCAGAGAAGGACCACGGAACCTAGACTAGGTTTATTACAAAAAGCACAGTCAGTCACAAAATCAGTGAAATTCCAGATTTTGTGACAAAAATGTGAATTTCCGGTGCACAGGACATGTTCAGGTAGAATTCCGGAACGAATCTGGAATTTCTGGAACAATAGGAATATCTGACCCCTACTGCAGTTTGCCTTCCAGTGATTGCTAAGTGTTCTTAAAATTGTAACTGTCTCCATCTTATGGTTTTAATTAATGATTGTTCAAGATTAGCTAAATCCGGTAAAGATTCATTGGAATTTTTTTTTCCTTCCATGATATCCTAACCATTCTTTGGATAAACTACATCTCTGCTTTTCCATTTTTCTTTCAGTTTCCTTGTTTATTGACCAACATTCAGTTCCATATAATGTTACTGACCATACATAATTTTTCATTACCTCTATTTTGGAATCCAGACTTTGTTTCTGTTTGTCAGTATTGTCTTAATTTTTAAAAATCTATCTTGCCCATTACTATTCTTTTTCTTACTTTACTCGTGCATCCACCATCTGATGTTATCAGGTAGCCAAGAGATTTGAATTTCATAACTTGTTTTATTTTTTCACTTTTTGGTTGAGATAACCATGCATTCTGTTTTTTTCACAGTCAAAGCCAGGCCTATGCTTTTGCTCATGAAAAGAATGGAATTGTCTTTAAATCAATTTTCTAAAGGATTTTACCTGGGATATAGTAATTGCCAAACATGTAAAAATATCTAGGGCTTTCTTAAAAACAAAAGGGGGGTTTGTCTCTATGTTTAGAAGGAAGCAGAGAACTTGAAGGTAGCTTAGAGCTACAGTTTACGACTGTAGATTTGCCATTTTGTCTTAGTCAAAAAACTAATACACCATTTCATAAAATGCCTATTAGAACTAGTTCTCAGTCTCCACAGACATAAAATGTTGCTTGTGCTGTAACACATTATTTTTTTTATATTCAATGATAAACAATTCAATTTTCCAGAACATGATGCCAAGGTTAAGTAGATTTAAAGGTAAAGTTTCCCAAACTCTTACTTACAATGTGTTTGCATTACTTTTTCTCTTCAAGTTATTATTCTCTGGACCATTTTTTCTAGAATGTGGGCTGGGGAACAATGGAAAAGAGTCTCTTGGATGTATGGCAATCATAAGTGTTGAAAAAGATTATACTTTTGTAGTAAGCAATTGTGGGTACTTTTAAATTGGAATATGTATTTTATGTATGTACAAATATCTTACTATTCCAAACAGATACTTGAAATACCAGCTTCTGAAAAAGATAGGGAAGATTATTTGATGTTTTATTGCCTTGAAGCACAGTACATAAAGTTACTTCTTCACGACAATTTCAACTTTACAGAAGAACAATGGAGCTCAGTTGCATTTGTGTCAAAGGTATAATGATTCATTTTTCTTCTATTTTGTACTGTTAGCAACTGTGTGCCTGTGAATGTAAGATAAATAGATGATACCAGATTTACAATGCATTCATAATAAAGATCAAATATATCTTTTTTTTTAAATGTTTTTGTACATCTTAATACATGTCATGTAAGCATATATTCAGCTTAAATTCACAATTATGGTCCGCAGATTTTTTACTATATAAATGCATTCAAGGTGCCCCTGATAACTAAACATTAAAGGCCCACACAACCCAGCATCCTGAATCCTGGTCTTTCTTCCCCTGGACCATTATTCTTTTCCAATGTGGTGCCCTAAAGAGGAAAAATCAGTCCTTAATACTCACTCAAGGAAAATAATTATCTCTGCTTTGTATCCTTCCAAGTGCACAGTTTGTCGAAACTCAAACTCTGTAGCCTTCTCAAGCACCTTGCTTATACTAGAGATTAACTATTGTATGTTAAAAAAAGTTAATTGTATGGCCAATTAAGTTTAAACAAAATCATAATGAAATCGTTAAACTGATTCACAAGGATTGTACCCGCTTTTGGCGGCCATTGTTGCCCTCTGTTTCAAGAGACAAGTCTAGCAGTAGATCTATATTAGTAGTTGCAACTAGATAGTACAGGCTGGTGCTGCTCAAAATTTTCATAACGATTGGCATATCATCCACAAATTTACCTAAATGTTTGCTCTGAGCCAATTTAGACACAAAGCTAAACCCAGATACTCGAGATCCCTGAAGTAAGATTTTAGAATTGCCCACTACCCGAAAAGGTGAAGGTAATTCCTTCTATAAAAAAAATCCATCAAAATTTGTTTTCTCCTTTCTGTTATAAAAAAAGACCAAAAAAAAAATAAAAAGCCCACCGGTAAAGAAACATTTCTTCATGAAAAGAGGAAAGTGGTACATCCATGTTAGCAATTGATCAGGGGGAGTGACAATATATTCATTCATTTATTGAATTCCATCAGAATTGTCAAACTCATCACATTTTCTAAAAAAATTCAAGGAATTTATTCTGTTATGTATGAAAATTTTAAGACAAATAATTAACATATGAATGATTATTTTTATTAATAAATTTGAAACCTATACTTGGACTAATGCCATCTTTATTGTGTGTGTGCATTATTTGTGCATCATTTTCTAGATCTTGGATTCAGTTTTGCATTTCTGAAAAGGCTATGAATTCAAAGCAGTTAAGTATAACAATATTAGGGCACAAAAAATATAATTGTTTCATGTGTTATACATGACCTTTAAAGTTTATCCTCATTTCTTACCCGTCCATTATGTAATATCTCTCTCTAGGTATCAGGATCAGAGGTTGGATGGACACTAGGATTTGTACTGTATGAGAGCGACTCATATGCTGCTGAAAAAGAATCACGACCGATATCCTTGGTTGCCTTTGCTCTGCTCATGGTTCTCTTTTGCTTGTTTATTATTGTGGCTCTGGGACTAGCTTTCACAGCCCGGAGAGTGGGCTTGCTGATTGGCTTCAACTATAGCAAAATGGAATCTTATGGTGCATTTTGAATTTTTTATTGTCATGTGTTCATGATTGTGCCCTGCTAGTCTTTTTTTTGTTTTTGTTTTTGTTTTTCTCTTTTTTTTTATTACTCAGTTTTCAAGAAGAAAAGATTACTTTTAAAATTGTTTTCCTGCCAATGCATGGAAACTCAAACAGAAATATTTGGCTCATGTTCTTGGTGTTATCTTCCATCTTTCATTTTTTTTAGCACAATTTGAGCCACATACCCAAAGGCTGCCAATTCCTGTATAGAATTGAAGAAGGTTTCTGTGATTATTCATTTTATTTTGACTTGATGTGAATGATTAAAATTATTCAGCTGTGGCCAATTAGAATTGCCCATAACATACTGCTGGTCAGAGCAGATTGATGAAAAGGAGCCCACAGATGTCAGTCACGCAATTAGAGCGAGAGAATTAAACAAACGTGGACACATTTTTATAACATGTTCCAATTTTATGTATGTTTATATATATATGAAACTACATTTTTCAAACACATTCCAAGTCTGAACAGCATTGCATTTACTTTGTTGTTTCAATTTTTTTTTCCTCATCACTTTTTCAAAAATTGGCAGTCAATATTATCATGTTAGTAATCATATGATGATTATTATTATATTTATGCCTTCTAGTTCACTCTTTAGTGCTAGCTTAGCATCAGAGGAACACTTTAGTTGATTTTTACAGGTCTTTTTTTTTTTTGCAATACATTATACATTAAGAGATAAACATATTTTTGTATGAAAGTCAGTTTGTTTTTTCTTCACTAGATAAAGAAAGCTTGGATACGAGTGAAAATTGAAATTATATCGACGAAACTGTCAGCCAGGTAGTAAAATCTCTTAAACGATGCTTGTTTGGTGTGCTGAGCTTAAAATAAGCTTTTACTTCCTGCCTCATCTTTAACACCATCACATTTTTCTGAATCTAAACTTGAAGCCCTGTGTCTGAAGTTTTGTTTTCAGCTGATTTTGACACGTTGTGAACATGCACCTCTTTGTGTTGAAATTAAGCTTACCAAATTCTGATAAACCAAATATTCTGATATGTTGTTAGATTGATCTGAATGTTTTGTTGCTGTTGTTGTTGTTATGAACATAATGGTGATTTCCAAGCAAGTTCAAGCAAGCAAACTTCACTGTATGAGTTGCTCATTGAAAATAGAAACATAAATACTTCATGCATATATAATCCTTTTTGAACAGACCCATGTATAACGCATGGCTTTTCCTTACATTTTGTCTGATAATCTTTTCATTTGACCACCTGTTTAGATACAGCATTTGTAATTTATATTTAATGCATATATACAGATGTACACAATTAGGTCGAACATGGATTCCTCAAAATCACATATTCAACAATCTACTCCATTTTCCAAGGGCAATACCATCTTTGTGTCTTTATAACCCCACCCTTTTTGTCAATCCTCTTTTGCACTGTTTACACTGAATTGCTAAACTTTTTGTTCTTCAATAATATAAAAAAATACGGGATTGAGAGAAAAAGTAGCAGGTTATGTACAAGTACCTCTTAAATTGCACGTTATTCCTTTGGCGTGATTTACATTATTAGAATCCGACCCTACGAAAGTCAAATGTAAATTTGCAGCCTTATACAAATGCTCACTGCCTTCCTTCCCTTACACCCTGAAAGTAAACTCCAGAACATCAGTCACCACTTGATCTTTGCAAGAACATTGGTTATCTTTTAAACAAACAAGCTTGCAGCTGCCTCATCATAGAAAATTCTGCCCTTTCTGTTCTCCCCTCTCAGGCTCTTTTCCAAGTGACACGAAGTCTAGTATTAGAACTAGATCAGGACTCGTCAAGCCCTTGAAAAAATTTACACCACAAAGCTCCAAAACTCAATGCTAGATAGTGACTCATACAAACTGGAGGCAGAGCAATACCAGACAATCGCAAACCCTTCTCATAACATACAAGTTTTATTCAGTCACAGTCATTATTACTGAAATTGGTGGGTGTGGCAACAGAGAGAGAGAGAGAGTATAGGCTAGCATTGCATTAGAAATATGCACAGAGCAATTGGTGTTTCATTCACAAATCTTTGTTCTTAGCTAGTTGAGGCATAAATCTAGACCCAGATGAAGTTACTCAAGGTGCCCCTGAAAGGTCCAAAAAAGGGAAGGGAAACCTATTAAATTTTCCCACCTGTCTTTTAAAAAAAGGGGAAAAAAAAAAAAAACAATAACTGTAGCAAAAATGACAGCAAAATTTTCCTCGCAGAATTTTTTATTCAGTGAATCCTCCAAGTAATTCAAACAAGGTATCGCCAAACTTGTCGCGTTTTCCCAAATATTTTGAGGAATCCATGCAGGACTGTAATATTTGATCAAAAGTCAATGTTGGATAAATTAAATTTGTTTTGTGTACAATTGTTGGAAATTATTTGTGATACTTACGACGTATGTCTTGATACCAGTCGATTAAATCATAAGAAGTAATTTTTACATTTTGAAGTCATTATAAAAATAAAAATCTTTGCCAGCTTTGCCGTGGTGGAAATTGGATACAGATGCTTTTTGATTCTGTGCTAAAATATTTACCTTTTTTTTTTTAAAGCTTAAACTTTAAAGTGATGATCTTACTAAATTTTTTTTTGGTTGTTTGTGACTTCACACTATGTTCTGAGTTCTCCAAAAATATCTTATTACTAATGGCCCAGCTTATGTCAATATAGTCATCATTGATGATTGGGTAGGTGGCCTCATGAAATCATGGGCCATCACCAGTGGTACACCATGGGACAGTGGGTTTATCAAGTTAAGAATCGATGAGCAAATCAAAGAAGAATTTACAAAAACAAAATGTTGAGTATGCTTTTTTTTTCAATTTACAGCATCTGGCTCATTATAAGTGGTCATAAACAGTGTATTTTTACATTTTTAATTTAATGCATTTGTGCTGGCTTGGAGTGAATTTGTTTTCTGCTAAACAAAGATTACTGTGTGGCATTCATGTTAATGTTTTGTTGTTTTATATGATGTTTATAGCTCAAGCAATTGCTCAAGATTATTGTCTTTCAGCCTTGTGAAAATAAATGACAGGAATCAAGAATGTAATATAGACACTGATGTTAGGTGTATTTTTATTCATTGAGACTGAAATTGTTACAATGGTGAATTTTTTTTCTCTATCTTCAGCTTAGTTTAAAAATAGCTCTAACACTTTTTTTTTTGGGNNNNGGGGGGGGGGGGGGGGGGTTAAGGTTTTTTTTCCAGTTTTGGATGTTTTAAGCAAAAGGACCGACTAGCTGATTTTGAAAAAATACTCTGAGATTTTCACCTGAAATTTTGAGTCTCACCATGCTATGTACACATTACATTAACAAATACAATTATTGAGAGTTCTTCAAGAAATAATGTCTTGCAAACTTGGCAAATAATTTTTTTATAGTTGTTGTGTCATGGTTATTTATTTTTAGAAACTATTTTGTAAAATAATATCGCTCATCATTTTTTCATGACCCAATTGTCATCACACATTACATCCCTGACCGCTTGCTTGAGTACATTTTTGTCTTTTGCTATCTCACCAAGCTAAAGATTGTTGCCCACATTTCCCTCTGCTTGTTTATTGCTCCTCAGCCTCTTTTCCCCAATATTGCATTCTACAAAGTGTGTCCATTCCACTTTCTTGTATTCTTTCCCATTTTTATAATTTCTTTGAGTTTAACAAATTTCAGCTTTTAAGTTTCTTCTTCTTTCATTTTATTGACAGGGCTAAATGGAGTCATTGGTGTTTTATCTATTTTAAAGATAATTTTCGCAAGTGTCATGTCCATTTTTGTCTTGTGTTTTTCTCCTTTTTTT
>BLXT01000273.1:2278756-2293806 GCA_019648995.1 Plakobranchus ocellatus | reverse complement strand
AGAGAGAGCGAGGCAGAGAGACTTGGAGCATTGTACTGTTCCTCTACGAGTTGCTACGAAAAGAAAGATGAAAAAAAAAAAAAACTTAAACCCAGTTACATCAAATCTTTCAATGCATGCGTGTAACATGTCATTTCCTTCTTTTCTTCTCTCTCTTGGTTTACTGAAAAATTTACATAAAAAACTTTTTTTATTAATGTGAATCTGTGCATCACATCATTTCATAAAGTAACTGTCTTGGAATTCTTTCTATAATTTCTGCCTGTCCTCTTCATCTTTGCTTTATTTTCTACAGCTGCTACAGTTGTATCTTCATACATGTGGAGCAGTGTTCATTTTCGCTATTGTCAATGAGCAGATCTTTTAACTATGGATAATGTAGAATTTCCAGATACTTTGACTAAAAATAAAAATGTTTTAAATATTCCAAAGAGACAGCGGTAAACAAAAAACAAAAAAAACAAACTTCAAAGAAAGACTGCGGCTGTAAAAATTCATGTGCAGTAAAGAAATAGGCGCTTAGATATAAGTATTTCGAAATATTTTTCAAAATTTAACGACGGTCAATTATTTATAACTATATTATTGACGATATCCTATGATCACACCCTCGCCTTTTTGTCTTTAGTCAGTGAACATCTAGCCGCTTCGCTGCCTAATGTCCTTTATAAATAATCTTCTAAAAATGAAGAGTTCCAATGGAAAAAGAGAGTGAAACTAGAAGATCATAAAATCATATTATTTGTCTCTCTAGCTAGAAGCTAGATGTTGAACATCCTAAAGACTGTCCATTGCAACAATAACTATTAATATTATAACAGATTTGGACCCAATATGAATTCAGCATTATTCACCAAGGCTAGATTAGATAGCCCATAGATTTGGGTTTGAATGAGGCTGCCTGTGGATTAGTTTTAAGGCACACATACTAGAATCTAGATTCTGGATCCAGAATCAAATCGGTACCATCTAATCTAGATTTAGATCAACACAAAAACATGTCTCTAGCCACATCTCCGGATATTGAGCGAGCGGTAGAGTATGCTCAGGTGTGAACTTTAAACTGAACTTACATTCATTTCTAGGGGACGCCAGTTTTGATAGACCGCTTCAGGACGCACTAATTTTTAAATTTTTTTTTGATTGCGTACATTTTGCTTTGAAAGCTTTTTCAATTCTTTTTTTGCATGAAATAATTTCTTTCCCACCTTACAAATGTATGCACAATTTTTCATTTTGAATATTTTTTAAACTTTTGATGATTTTTTTTAACGTAGATCTAGATCTATCAATTAAATAAAAATAAAAGTGAAGCTGACGGACACAAAATAGCACTAAGATTTTAGAGCAAACACAGAGTCTAATTTAGACATTTAATAACAATAATATTGAAGTTTTCATTTTCTAGATTTACATCAAGATTGATCGCTGAAGCATCTAAATATCGAGACTTCTTAAATAGTGCCATTACCATTCGTTGACCTCTTCACTTGTCACATCATTTTAAAAGTATCTTCTTCATTCTCTTCACCATCACTAAATTCTTCAACACTGAGTAGCCCAATCATATTACTTTTATTGTCTGGATTCTCCTGCATGATTTATCTAAAACTAAAACTATCTATCTCTGTCTCATTTCGACTTGAGTATTTACTTAAAATTTGGTAGTCTCATGTTTCACAAAAACAAGGGAAAAAATGGGCTTCAAATGAAAATTTACTGTCAAAGGGAAACAAAAAGTGTCAATGAGATGTAATTTCCTTTTTATGTGGCTATACACGGAAAAATTCTCCTGGTCAATTATATGACTGACATGTCCCCACTGAGTTAAAGACATCAGATAAAGCACACAAAGCAATATTTGCCATATAACAAAGTAAGGCAATTTTGATCAATTATATTGACAATTAAAAAATATACAAAAAGTAATTTCTTTCAAAAACAGAAATCTTTCAAATTTTTTACATTGGGAAAAAATCATAAGATGCAACACTCAGTACGTTTGGATTTCAACGGGGCTTTTGGCAGCTGAATTTATTTTGGTTCAGAGATGACATGCGAAATGTTTATAGCGCAAGGAAAATATTTCCCTTTTCAGATTGATAATATTCAGTGATTTTATCAATTGGGATATGCAGAAAGTTTTGCAGAAATTCATGGATGAAGATTTAAGAAAGAAATATAAAGAGATCAGAAAAACAATTCTCAATCTATGTAATTCTCTGAAAAGGATAATATTGATTATGATGATATTAAAAACAGCATGGTTTTATCAGATTCAAATAAGAATAAGTTGCCGTGGTCCGTGCCTGAGTTTAAAACAAACAAGGTTATATTCTTTATTGCCAAAGACTTAGCATATTTGATTATAAATTTGGCCACATGTCGGCACAGTTAAAAATAATTTGGGGTGTATACAGTTCTTCACGATTAAAAAAAAAAGATTATTTGGGCATGGGTCTGCATGATCAAAAATGACTTAAACATATTTGTTCACATGATCTGAAATAGTTATTCGAACGCAGAACAATTTTAACCTGCATATTATATTCCTTCTGAAGTGAAACCATTTGCAGGTTTTGCCCCTGTTGTATGCAAACATAATCTGATATTCTGGGAAATTAGAGGATTGCCCTGTGGCCAGTTGGACGAAATACTATTTTAGTCTCTTCTAAGGGCCCAGTTCTACTACTGGCATTATGGGATCTCTAAAACAGTGAAAGCAGAATGGTCTTTCGAAGTATTCAAAAAAGAAGAGCAAGAAAGCTTTCATTTTAACACTGGTACCTATAATTTTATTAGGCACAGGGGACAATTCTAGCTCCTGACTAGAACTGCTGCCCCAAAACTCTTGGTCCGTCGATCCATTGGAATATGACATTTTGCTGGTACTACATGCAATCATGTCAGTAGTCTGCCAGTGTTCTAAGTAATTATTTAGGTCTGTTGAGACGATTCCTAGGTTAAGGACAACATTACACTTACTGGTCTAGAAAAAGTTCAGTCTGCAAAAGACATTTACAAACAGAAAAGTGGGGTAAAAAAAAAAAATCTTGCCATGCATAAATTTGCAAAGAATCTTATGGCCACATCTAGATTCTATGTCCTTATCTTATCACTACACTGTCTAATCTAATGTAAATTAATTAAACTTAAGGCCATTCAAACTAGATTTAGAAAAAAGGAAAATGGTTGATTATCACCTCGTGTAGAGAGCAAATGCAAATGACAGATATCAAGTCCTGATATATTATAATCAGAAGCTGTTTTTTATTGAACACTTTTTTTTTTTATGTGAGCTTGCCAGAGAGAGAGAGAGAGAGAAAAGGCTAGTGATACAGAAATAGCAATGAACCAAAAGGGAAATCGGGGAAGAGAGATGAGGAAGGGAGAAAGGCAGGATAAAGAGAGAGAATGAGAGGAATAAGAGAAAACAAGGGTAAGGAATTAACAAGAAAGATAAATATATACATATGTAGAGTTTTAAATTTATAACATACATAGATAGGAGTGTAAAGAAGGAAGTTAAGCTGTGAGAAGATGAGAGAGAATTTTTTTTTTTTTCGGTTTAGATGTCTTCTGTTGTGGATAAATTTATGTGAATTTGCTAATTTATGAATCCATAACTGTTTTATTGTCAATAAAACTTTGTTCACAGTATGTGCTGGCTTGTTCTGAGCAAAGCCCTATCAATTTTGTCAAGCCAAGCTCTGGATCTTCAAATAAAAGGTAAAATATTAGGCAACACAGGTAGACCAGTCATAAGTCACTCTTTTGGCATAGAGTATTAGGAACATGATGGCTTAGGTTACATTAAAAAAAAAATATTCATCCCAGTTCTATTAATGTGAGTTTGAAGACTGAAATTTCATTATCTTTTGTTTGTCACCAAAGTTTTTAAGGTTGTCATGCTAAAGTATCAATGCTGACCTGCGGCTGACTTACTCAACCTGCCTTACAAATTTATCTAGAGTTAAAAAAATAACAGAGCAATTAACTTTTTTTTGCATATTATGATACTGTTGTATTTGTTTAAATTAATTTGTTTCATTTAATCAGGTTGGGGGCCATTTGAGGTATTTTATTTATCTGTCTAAAAATTGTTAACTCTCCTTGTCCATGAGGAATTTAAATGAATTGAGTATTTTCAGGCTTTTGTTTGTTTTTTTTGTTTTTTTTTAGCACATTTGATTAAACTTAGTGAATAGTGATTTGCAACACATGACTCAAGAATTTTCTTATTTTGTGTTATCAGTTCAGTCTTATTTCTTTTTCCAGTCAACCTGTGTTGCTGAGATGTTTTACATACTCATGAAAGACATTATTATTTGGGTTTTTGGCTAAAATTATCTTTATTGCTCTTTTCTTTTACTTTGTGAATTATCCGTAAGAACTTTTTTCGCTCTAAAAATTTTCAAGATTTCTTTTTTAAAATTGGTGTTTAAAATCTGTAAAAGTTTTACATAATTTTGACTAGTCACTGGTGACACAGTGCAAAATAGTTTTTAAGACTGAAGAATTCAGATAATTCAACATGATAATTCTCATTGAAATCAATTTTATTGTTTTGATTCGAACCAGTAAATCCATTCATCAAAAACTAATGGATTTGTATATCGAGGAAACTATGAAGGAACCTGAAAATGATGTGAGCACATTGTTTTTTCTTCATGTAATTTATTTATCTTCTTTATAAGGTTGCACAATTATCTCGTAAATAAAAGAAAAGTTATGAATGCAGTGAATGAGAATAAATATGTTTTTATGTTTTTGCATTAGGAGAAGTAAGAAATGTATACAAATACCTCACACCACAAAAAGCAGTAATTTTCAGGATCTTGAACATGCTATTGTGGTTGAAGAAATTGAAATTAATATAATAAAAGAATACGATCACAATTTAAAACTCACTTTAACAAATTTGAACAAACATTTCGCCATAAGGTTTAATCAGAATTCTATAGTTTTATATTTTTTCTGGAACGTATTTGTTTTTTTTTTTTAACATTTAACATTCAACAGTTTACAATGTGGTTTAAATCGAAACTGTATGTGAAAACTTTTGAAAATCTTACGTATTTTAAGCTTTTTGCCCCCAACATCTCATTATTTAAGTTAAATTAAATATTATTGTTAATGTAGAATATCATTTTCTTTGCTTATTATTATAAATTAGATACATATGTATGTGTAATAAATTTAAATGGATAAATTCAGAGGTGCTGAGTTGCATGATGCGCTAAACTTGTTTTTATCATCAGAATCTTGTGTACGCCAGCCATCTGTTGGCTAAACTAGCAAAACGCGAGCGTCTCAACTGCATGGTCCTCAGTCTTTACCCAGACAATGAAGGTTATTCCATCATGTTGCGATCACGCAGCGGTGTTGAGTCAGAAACAATGAAGCTGCCATATGAGGTACAATTTTACACATAATTTGAATGTTACATTTTAGATGCTGCAGTGTTCAAATTTTCATTCTTTTTGTAAATTATCAAAAAGCAAAATTTTTTAGAAAACTTGCAATCAAAGTAGACAAGTTTATAAAAAAGATACTGAGGGGCTTTGGGTATCATCAAGCATTTTTTAGGATGAAGTTTACTTTGCTTTAATCATGAGTTTTACTTGTCCATTGCCTGAGTGACATTTTTGAAAAAAAGTTTTGTCAGCATCAAGCTTTTTAGGAGTCGAGCTAAATTATAGTGTGTTAAACTCAATTTTCATTGACTGCAGTTGTTTAGTATTGTGCATGTTGCAATCCAAAACTGATAATATCTTTTTGTATAAAGAATCGTGTCTTGCTTTACAAATATGGTACCAACATTGCAATTTCAATGAAATAAATAAAATCAAAGCTGCCAATGAATTTTCCAGCATTCACTGACATGCACACTGAATTATTATTTTTTTAAAAATACAAATAAAAATTCAAAGTCTGATTTTTTTCTTTATTGCAGTCTATTTTAGAAAAAGGTATGCAAAAGAACAAATTAAATTGATGAGAATGCAAGATGTTTATTTAGTCATTGCACTGATCAACCATTGATTTCTCATTTCAGGAGTCTGAGATTCTGGAATTTGTCGATGCAGCTCAGGTTAGATATTCAGAGTTTTATATTAATTTTTTTTGTGCAACAAAGATATTGGTAAATTAGTCAATTAAATTCATTTGTAAAAATGTACTAGTTTTCAAGGTAAATAAATTAAGTCTTTTTTGTTTTCTAGGGTTTCTTAACAAAATTGATTTTCAATCATATGAATACAAAATAAATATATTTTACTCTTATGTAAAATTTTTGATGCTTTTGGAAAGGCTATTTCAAACATAAATCAAACAGTTTTTTTTTTGTTTTTTATTTAATATTGCACAAACTTTATTTAGACTTTCAAAAATCAGTTTTACTGATAAAATTGTCATGCTATTAAAAACATTTTTTTTTTCATCTGTCCACAGTTGCCTCCTTTTCTTCTTGATCTTCTAGAAAAGGCTCAGGTAAAAAATGTTCACTTTATTGAAATTTAGCATAAAATTGGGGTCAGTGGTTAAAGAGCATTTAGGAAGTATAAAAAGTAAAGGAATTTTTCAAAGCAATATATTTTCGGTGTGTAGATCTATAATTCTGTAGGTGAAAAAAATCTATGTAACTATTTGCAAGGATGTGCTGTTGAAAGACCTTTAATGGTTTCTGTGGCAGAATTTTCTTCACTACACAATTGATGGAAAATTTGTTGTAAAGTTTTTGCTCTTTGTGTAGGTGATAGAAATTTTTAAATAAAAATACTACAAAATCAATATTTATGTTGCCTAAAAATTTCTTTGATTTCTTTAGATAAAAGAAAAAGAAAAATAACTTGAGAAAGGAGAATGAAACACTGAATAATGCTTGATAACATAAAGCACTATAGACATGAATAATCCATTCCAAGTAGCTCACATAGACTTAATCTCCTTAATTTCTCATGCCTGTATACTTAACAAGGGTTTGCCAAAACATTGGGAGGGGGTCATCATAGTTATGTGTGAAAGATATCCTACAAGCCCCATTTGAAGAAATTTCACTCATCCATACATAAATTTTGATTTGTAAGATTAATGGCGTAGAAGCATTGCTTTATGTTTCAAAAATCAGTTTTGGATGCATACTTGCTATCTAAATTGACCAAATAAATTTTCAACATAACTATGATGACAAAATCACCACAAAAAAATAATCCATCAACAAATTAAAGTCGTTCAACACCAAGTGAAGAGACACAGACCTTTTTTTTTTTATTACATGGATCTACTCCTGCTATGCAACTTTGCATGAATAATTACCTCACTGATACCTAATTGGGCATTCCCATTTCAAAATGCAGTAAAAAAACATGACACAGTTTTGGGGTCCATCTTTTGGCAATTGCTCATATGTGATTCCCATGTAAAAGAATGCTTTTTGTCAGGGTGAAAGGTGCTTTGTGTTAGACTAAGTCTATGCTTAGATTATATTTCAGTTTTCAAGCAATAGTGACATGTGGAAGTTAAAGGTCTTGTTTATGTTTTCTTCTCTCAAAAGTTTTGGACATCTTACTATGAAGGACTGGGCTTAAGGCATTAATGTTTCAGCACCAGCCTCAGAGCTAAACACTGTTGCTTGCTTTCCTCTTTATAAAAATTTCTCGTTAGTTTTTTTCTTGACATGATAGATGTTAATTTGTATTCATGCACTTGATATATTTTTGTTTATTTGTCAGATGAATGTGTTCTACAGCGGCTGTGTGGTGGTTGAAGTTAGAGACTATAGACGCTCAACCAATGGCTCTCACGACACCCAGTATGTTTTACTCAGACCCTCAGCTCAGGTTAGAAGTTGTTCAGCTTTTGCTTGATTTTGAATGAGCAATTTTTTTGTATAGTTTACAATATAGTGTTGTATTGAATTTTTTTTCTGCCAACAAGGGAGCTTGAGCTGTTACATGTATTTGAATAATGAGAGCAGAGGTGGATATGTGTATTCTTTTGCTTATTTCTAAATTCATGAGTGTTTTTCATAGTATAAATAGACAAATATAATTTGAGCTAACTCTGTTTCCTCTTTATAAAATGACCTTTTGTTCAACGCATGCTGTTCCAGTCATATACATGCACATATGCTTATACAAGAGACATTGTGCAAGGGGTATTAGAAAAATGTATAAATTCTAGCCATTTTACACTCGTCACAGCTTTTCTCTATAAAGGTATGATTAGTAATAAGTTTGAATGTAATGCACCAGGGGTAGGCTTTGAAACTACAGATCTTGATCTTCTTGGACCAATTCTTTTTGCATGTCCTGAAATGTTTGTGTTACTTGTTACACTGACCCTGTCCAGTCTATACTGCGTGACATCCGTGCCCTGAGCTGTGACGGGCACACCTGGAGCCAGGATGACCTGCACTGTCTGGAGAGCGAGCTCATTCTGGCCACCGAGGAACCCTTGTGTCTCGATCCTTCCCCTGCTGTCATGTTTGTGGAGAATGCAATACAGTACAGAGATAAATTATTCAATGATCCAGCGCTCAAACGGTAAATGATGGAATTTGAGTCAAATGAAAAAAAAATATGAGTAGCAATCGTACAAAATCAGTTGATTTGTGCATCTACATCGCTGAAATTAAATCAAAATATTAAAGTAAAGATTAAACATTTTCAATGCTTTTTATACAGATCATCTCTAGCATGTCTATAGAAAGTCCTCCACATAATTAAAATGTTTTCATTTAAAGTCAGTCATGCAGAACTGCGACTTAACTCATTTTGTGGGACTGCTACACATTTGTACCTAGCAAAAGTTGATTATCTATCTTTTCGTTTCTTCCATTCATACTTTCTATGACTGTCTTAATGTGATAAGTTAGCTTTTTTCATAATATTCTCAGTATTGGGCTATATGTGATCTTCAGTTACAGTGCCATAGTTGTGATGCCTACTTTTGGGAAGATTCAATGTAGGGACACAAAAAGATAGCTTCACAAAGGAAACAAGTTGAAAAAGTTCTTTTTAATCCATGTTGTTTCCAAAACTTTAACCAAACTTTTAATTTGATAATTTGTATAGAAAAAATCTAGAGAGTATGGGGTGAGTCCCCAAGGATCACTGATTACTGATGCCGTTTGATTGTCAAAATTGAATCATTCAAATTAAAAGGGAAAAATCAACTTTTTTTTTTCAAGGCAAAATTAGTACATTTGAAAAGGTACAATAATCCTATAAATATATTTTTTTTCATCAGGAATAGTCTCTCAAAGTGTGATATGTTTACAATAAGTGTGTTGATGATTAAACTTAAAATTTTCATTGCATAGCCTGAAAAGAAAATGTTTGTTGTAGTGTCTAATGTTTCTTCAAATGCAAGTTGGAAATACACAAAAATCTTCTTTTTGCTTAAAAACAAATTTTTGACCTTCCTTGATATAAATGGGTAGCCAATGTGCCTTGGGAATATTTAGAAATCACATATAATACTGTGGATAAAAAAAGTGGATTCAAAAGATTTTCTTTTTCTTCTTTGATATCCATTTTTTCAAAACTTGAAATTCCCATATCTTGGTTTGGAAGTAACATAGCTCTACCAGTTTTGGCTGATGCAAACCTCACAGGAAAACATTCCAGACTGTTTGAGTGGTTTGAAATGTTCAAAATGTCTCTCCCAACTTATGTGGATTTATCTCAAAACATATATATTTATTTAACTTCCATCACTTTTTTTCCTCATAGGTCAATCAAAAAACACACCCAAGCTGCTCTGAACAAAAAAAGAAAACTGGCTCAAGCGCCAGCCCCTAAGAACATGCGACTCCATGACTTCCTGGCAAGAAAAAGAGAAAGAGCCAAATCATCAACTGCTCCGGAGCTTAACAAGGCTAGAATGGTATAATTTTTTTTGGAACATGGTACACCTGGACATTTTGTAGGCTTTTCCTTTTAAAAAATTATCAATAATAACAACAACAAAATAGTGTAGCATAATTTACAAATGAAACAATAATGTTGATGTGAAAGATGTAGAGTAAATTTGAAATTGATCATTTGTGTGTATATTTTTATATTATATCTAAAGTTAAATGTGGTGATGAATTTTAGTGCATAATTTTTTGTGACAAAAGAAGTTTGAAGTGTACAAATGTTCATGCTTGCCTGCCTCAAACAAATTCTAATGAGTATTTTACATTGTCATTCTTGGGTGTGATGGAGATATTGTATCTTCAGAGTATAAGCATTTAACTCAAAGAAAGGAAATTTTTTTTTCAGGTAATCGATCATTTCAAAAAGACGTCTCAGCCAACGCTGTCAATGCCAGAGTCTATCGATGTAAGTAAATATTCTCTTTCTTCATCATAGGCTTCCCAGTTTGTTTAAAAATTTATCTTCTAGTCTAATTAAATCTCAATGAACCAAATATATGTATGGCATGAGGCACAGAGAGCAGAGCACTGGCGTAGATATCAAATGATAAAAGTTTTCCGTGAGTCTTACCTGAACCCTGCATGAAAAGGTTATGCTAAGAATTACCAACATTATCTAAACTGAGCAAAGTCTCTTATTTTGCATTGGAAGTACACAATGTTAGTAAATATTTGAAAATGAAGATGTCCACACTATAAGATAAAATTCTTCTTACTTTTTGAACTATTATGGCATATATTCAAGGCCATAAACCCAGAGAAATCCACCACTGCAAAACATATTTCATTTGTTTTAAAAAAAAAAAAGGTCTCATGAAAAGGAGAAAGTGTTTAGATGTTGACGTTTGAACTTGTATGATATATGCTGTGAAATTCATAGTTATGGTTCAGACATTGGTGGTACACTTACTAGCAAACTCGCCTGAGATCTGCAGCTGATTTGAGTTTGAACCCGCCATAGACAATCTGGCCTGACAAGAGTCTAAAAAGACTGAAATCATGCTGTCAAGGATGGGCTACAAGCACCCACATAGTTTAGATTAGTGAGTTTAAGTGCATCATATCATAATGGGCATTCTTTGATTTGTTTGTTTCTGTTATAGGTGAAAAAATATGCAAAACTGCCAGATGCACCTGCAACAGATGGAATGGTGAGTCAACATGACAAGTTTTGCTTTTGTACTTAAAAGTTGTGACTGTAATTTACAATGCCCAGGATCTGCATTAGGCACAGATAAAACCTACCATGTCCCAAAATCGTTTTGAAAGGAGTTGAGAGCCTGATTGAAGCAATTAGATTTGATATCAACCCATTTCCACCACACCTGCCTGCCCCCTGGCACACCCACCACCCAAGCTCCCACCTCGAGATCTAGGTCCAGTTATCCAGTTCAAATAAAAAAAAATGAAAGCGAAGATAACTGACAGTATGATTCTGATACAACAATGTTCATAGTCAGATGATGTGTGGTGGCCCTTTACTACAAGATAAATCTTAGGCCTTTTGTGTGTGTGTGTGTGTGTGTTAAATAAGTTTTGAATGCAATTTTGTAAGGTACTATTCTGATAGGACAATGTTCGTAGTCAGGTGGTGTGTAGTGACCCTTTATTACAAGATGTTATCGGCCTTCAATCAAATAGTCTGATGAAATAGAGTTTTTGAAAAAACCTAAAAAATTGTGGTGCAACACCTTTTGAATACTGATACCATGTGTCAACCATCTATTTTTGAAGCTACATCAAAAAATTTTGCATGATTCTGATGATGATAAAAAAATGTGAGGCCAAATTTGATTGAAGGCCGATAACATCTGACTAAATAAAATCAGCCTGTGAAAGGAGGAATATTTCTTTGTCATTTTGCCCCTGTCCATAAATCCAAACTTTTTTTCTTAAAATAAAAGAGAGTTTGAGTATTGTTGAAATGCAAATTATCTGTTTTGTGGATCTTTTCTGTTTTGTATATGGACAGTATTTTTTTACTGTCAGGATCTTATTGCTTTTATTTGACCCAAAATAATTTCTTTACTTTAACACTTTTGAGACTTTTTACATATACTTTATTGCAAGCTCATTTGTTTTTAAACTTGCAGTCATTGTGTGGGCTCATACCATCCTATAAATTTAATGAACTTGTCAGATAGAATTTTTTTTCCTTTTAAATTATAATTTATTTCTTTTTTTTTTTTTAAATGAAATAAAATTTCACCTGTGTGTGATTGAAAAGTGAGAATAATGTGTGGCATGTATATTTCTATACTTATTTCAGAACAGAAAAATTTTGTGACTTGCCTGGCATTCCTTCTCTTTTGACCCTCTGATGAGTCAATCTCCCATAACTTTCTTACTGGTAGGCTACATTTTATACATAACAAATATTATTTTCACCTCTATCTCTGTATGGATAGATTTTTGTGGAAGAGTACACATTAGAGCGAGATCTGGCCCTTGAACGTCACATGATGGCCAGAATCACAATTTATCAGCCGCAGCTTGCAGACAACTACATTGGAGATTTTTACCTGGACCATGATTACATACAGGGCCGCACTGGGGAGGAGGGGCGAAGGTGTAGGTGAGTTTGTGTGCCAGAAGGGAAAGATTGATTGTGAGAACTTTATAAGCCATCTGCATGCGCTATATAAACATTTTTTTTTTCACCATTCTACTCAGTTGATGTAGAGGGCTACTTTTGGCATCTCTAGCAATGGTAATCTTGCAGTCTGCCTCTGAGGTCATATAGCTCAGCAAAAGAGTCGAAAGTTGTTTTTTTTCGGTGTTTGATTTTCAAAACTGCTCCACAAATAAGTGTGCTGTTGCTTTCCCAAATTCACAGATTTATTGAGGGAAGTGGAATTTCTTGTTCTTTCCTGTAAGCTGCAAATGGATTATCTGTTTTAGCCTCATCATCATTAAATTCAGATAATTATAAATTTTGCTACGTGGCCATCCCTCTTATTGAGTGCCTTTCTGTTGAGTGTTCATTATGGTATGTGTCCATCAGCCTGACCTTTAGTCATTTTCTTCTTGTGCAGCATTTCCATTATTGAACTAACTGTTTTAAATCTGTAATTTTTACCTTTTCATCATTGAATATTGTGTGATAATAGACGTGATTAAACCGAAAAGCTGTGTAAGAAAGAAGAGTTCGATTTCAATTAAAGAGCAATAAGTTTCCAGAGCTGAGTGATTCCAGGCATATCAATATCGGTGCATTAAATAGATGAAAAGCATCTCATGAGAAAGATTGACTTTGTTGCTGCTGAAGTGAAGTGCTAGAGGATGGCATGTATTCCACGAAGTAGCACCCTCTGATCGTGAGCATTTACTATATTGGACAGGCCACTGCTGTGCTCCAGGTATTAAAACACTTTATATTCAACCTTTAATGTGGATGGAAAGTCATGAGCTTCTTCATTTTTTCCTTGTTTTTTTTATGTGAAACCTTTTAGGTGGGGAGAAAGTTGTGAGCTTATTTATCTTTCCTTGCTTACTTTATGTTTTACCTTTATGTACAGGAAAAATCATAAACTTATTTGTTTTTCCCATGTTTTGTTAACTCAATGCAAAACTCAGTTTTGGCAGAGAGAAAACTCTTTCCTTACTCAGAATGTGAAATCTGAGGAGCATTGACAAATGGTATAAAAAAATTGTTATAGAAAAATCCAAATACATTTTTGTCATTAATAAATGTTGCTGTATTTTATATTTATTTTTACAATTTTTTTTACACTAATCAATCATGTTTTTTTTGGTTTTTTTTTTCCTTCAGATTTGTAAGTGGCTCAAGGCAGTGTGTAGACAGGTAAGTTTCATATGTCATCTATTTTGTTAAACAATGTTACATATCTATATATATACATGTTACATATATGAAAGAACCCAATGCACAGGATCAATAATTTTTCAATCGCATTACTTTAAAAAATTTGTGTTTTTTTTATTTAATCTCAATTGAGTTTTTTTTTTTTTTGGGGGGGGGGGGTTGTCTTTAATTTAGCCTAAACTTTAGGCAAAACTATACATCTTTTGTCTAGAATCTCTAGAGAAATAGTTTATGAATGTACAGAATTGTAAACAATTTTACAAAGGCCCATAAATCTTTCTTAAGGTTGCAATTTGCATTCAAGATTTTATGAGTCAGTACGTGGGTTTTAATGGATGAAAGAAGGTTTTTATGACACACAATGTTGCTTGGACTAGATTAAGTCTATTGGGTTCCTGTACAATCAAATTTGGGAAAACTTTAATTGTCACATTGTTCTTTTAAGGTCAGAGATCTTTGTGTATGCCTTTCTCTTGATTTATTTGTTATGAAAGTATAATATATTAATATAATCTTACGCATTCATTAGGTAATCATAATTTTGCTTTGTGCCAGATATCTCCAACAATTCATTGATCTGTTTACGGAAAAAGGAAAGCTTCAGGTGAAAATCTCCATACAGAAAGCAAATGAGCCAACACCCACAGTATCCTACAGACCGGTAAGAGTTTTCTCTTTTTCTCTCTCTCTTCTTTGCATCCCTCTTTTCTTCCCCAATATTTCACATGCTGGATCTTAAATAGAAGAGTATGAATTTTAGAAAAAAAAATAGTTGAAATGGGGTTTAAAAATATGCACATTTTCACTGTAACAGTGTCTCTTTACAAAAACTATAAGTGTTTCACAAATGCTACTGCAAACAAAATTTAGATAAAAAAAATACCTGAAATATCATTCATGCCCATTTTTTCCAAAATATAAAAAAACACAAGCAGTAAATGTCCAAAAAAAAACTTGTGAAATAAGCAACTAACCATGACTGAGAAAAATGCATTGAGCTTAGTATTAAAATACATGAATATAAAAAAAAAAAACTGATTAAAATATATGAATATTTCAACAAGTTCTCGATTTTTTTTCTCAACATACCAATTTTTTTCGTTTTTTTGTTTTAACAGTCAACTCAGAGGAGAGCTTGTTCACGCACTTAAAATTCTTAAAAATTAGAAATGCAAAAATTTTGGAATTATTGTAAATGGCAAGTAATGAAAAAGCAGGCTTGTGCGTACACACACACAAAATTGATTCTGTTTCAACGTGATATCGATACCCAAATTGCATTATAAAACATTTCTTTTG
>BLXT01000273.1:2231325-2243177 GCA_019648995.1 Plakobranchus ocellatus | reverse complement strand
GGGGGGGGGGCGATGGTAGTAAAGTTCAAAAGTTATCTTTGCTATTTGCTGAGCCTTTTCATTTTCTTCCAGTGCATGCTCAAGGCAGGCACACTCATTAAAATTTACAATTTATAGAAAATAAAAACCAATGTTTTAGCGTTGTGAGTAAAATAGGAATTTAGAAATTGTATGGCAAATAGAGCAAGAAAAGCATTAACTGCCTACCTAGGGAGACAACTAGTAAAAAATTCATAACAATAGATTTTCACCTCTATAGTTTTTTTTCCAATTTTAAGCTTATTTTTTAGCTGTCAGTTAATTTTTTTTCCCCAATTTTGGCCAAGAAAAAATTGATTTGGTGTATTAAAAAAATTTACAAAAAAAAAAGAAAAAGTACAAATATTGCAAGGAAATTTTATTTCATTCGACCACTTACAAAAGATTTCATCATTGCTCTCTTGGTTTCATCTGAAGCATCAGCGTAAATCTTCTGGAAGAACTGGTTGAGAGCTGCATCCCCCTCAAGCTTCTCGTTCTTCTCCTCTTCGGTGACTTCTGCTGCAAGTTTGTCCCAGTCTCTTGTATAATGAGACGATGATGGGTAGCTTGGTGGCTCCTGCACATTGGGAGCTGAATGAGGAGAAGCAATGATAAAAAAAATGAAAAAAAATCTCTTACCCAAAAATTAATTACTTGCTATTGCTACACATTCTCCTGCACGAAAAAACGGTGTCAAGTCCTTAACACCATCTGGAAATTACTTCAGGCAACTTCAACTCATTTTTTAAAACACAATTTCAGTGAAAAAAAAAAGATAAAAAAACTTCAAGATGTATACAACATATGTAGTTAAAAAAAAACAACAATTTCTTAAAGAATTTCTGGGCAGACTGACTTCCTATTCTCACTGAGCTTTGATCTCAATCTAGCTCTATCAAATTCCAAAATTTTCACTCCCACTGCTTTCCAGTTCTTCTTCCACTAGACTTTCCCAACCCATATATGTAACACCCTCCTAATAAAGAAACGGCAACAAATTGAAAGTAAAACTCAAAAACTGTTACTTATACACCAGTGCTTTGTGAAGGCTACTAAGGCAGCAGACAGAAAACCAGAGGGAGAGGGATTAATGCAGCACTGAATGAAAACCACGATAGATGGTGAGTACATGGTCCGATGTTTGATTGGTTTTTATTTCTTCAATCATTTTGAAACCTTAATCTGGTCTACTAGTTGATTCTTCCTTCATTATGACCTCTCAGCCCAGTCAGTGAAAGAATAAGCAAAGCTGGCCATACAGATGATTTCTAGAAAGCAAAGGGGCAAGAGAAAAGTTCTTTTGAGATTTTAAATTTTGGTATGTACTGACAGCGTGAAAAAAAAAAAATTGAAAATCTCCAGCTTTTGACACAAGCATGAACAAAGTTATCCATGCTCTCTCTCCTAATATTCATGAAAAAATTGCTTTAAAAACAAGAAAAAGAAGAAAAACACACCCAAAATTCTTGACACTGACACTCTCTTATCCAAAGAAAAATGCGATGTTCAAATTAGCCATGATAAGGGAAGTAAACATGATTGTATTTTCACTGAGTACCTCCCATTCTTAATTCATATCCATTTCAAACCCGAATATATGCCAATGCTTAATTTTAACATTTAAATTCTCAAAAGGAGCAACAATACAATTTCAATTTTCACTTTAATGTTAACAGCATTGCCACTAAAATTGTCACAGAATTAATTTGTAATTTCAAATAGTTAAATATGTCTGAGATCACCCTCTTGTGGACTGGATATATACATAAATCCATAGAAACCAATCTACAAGGTTTCAGATATCACTAAACCTTGAAGAAAAAAACTTGTCCAAGAGAATACCAGATTGACCAGTACAACTTTAAATTGCTAGAGTAAAAAAAAAAAAAAAAAATTAATGAATTAAAAAAAAAAATCAAGCTAAACAAATCAAAGCCACTGCTAAAATCCACCTGCAGCTGTGGGAAGAATCTCAGCCTCTTCTTCAGGATCTCCTTCCAGCTTTTTCCACTGAACACCCTCGCTTTTCTTCAATTTCACTTCAATCTGATTGGACAAATAAAGGTTCATACAATGTTAATGTTTATAAGTAATTCGAGAATGTTTCTTGCAGCTTAAACATTTCTCATAATATTGTTTTTTAAGTGATCACGTCTTTTGGCCAGACTTAAGCAGTCAAACATTGTATATATATATATATATATATATATATATATATATATATATATATGTTTTGCGAGAAACAAACGTTTCTTTTTTGTTAATGCTTTTTTTACAGAAAACTAAAAGCCCTTGGCACAGTGTTGCAGAGAATCAATATCATCATCTCTTCCAGTTGTTACCATTACAAAGCTCACAGAATGTAAATTTAGACTTTACCATTGGTTTAAAATACATCTCTTGCAATTTGTTGAAACTGATCTCAAGGCACATTAAATAATGCTTTTTTTATTTTAGTTATTTTATTCATCTTCTATTGAGCCTGTTAAATGCTATAAATAATTAGTAATAAACCTACCAAATAAATCAGGTTTAATGGGGGTTTTTTTGGCTTGTATAAGAGATGAAAGGCTGACTTGCTCAAAACAACACCAAGTACACCAATTTTTAAGCAAAATGAAGTTACAATAATATTTTAGCTTTAGAATAAAATCAAATAGATTATCCTAAAAACCTGTCTTATTACGTCCATATTTAATCCAAATCCCTTGAAAAAAATAACTAAAATTCCAATGTGAAGGCTATCTCCTACCAATACACCTTGAGCGCTGAATCATACTAAAGCATACTTATACTGCACAAACGAGCCTTTATGTCATAGCACAATGGCTTGGACACTTCATCTAAATTCATTTACTTATTGCTGCAAATATACTGGCCATATTTGAACTTTCATCTATTCCACAAAGAATTTTCAAAACTTTTTCAAAACTTTCAAAAAGACTCCCTATCATCCACATACTTACCTTAGTTGCATACACTCTAGTACTTGCTTGTTGGGGGTCAATTTTGTGAGCAAGAGTCAGGTCTAAAGATGTAGAGGTTCCATTCGGGTCATCAATACAAACTTTGAGCTGAAACATACCAAACATGTTTCAAATGACAACAAAGTATAAACTCAAAACTGATTAACAAAACGTAAAAGGCTGTGGGGAGAAAAAAGAGCATAAAAAAGGGAAAGTATATGTAATTCATTGAAGAGGCATTGATTAAAATGAAATATCATTGAAAGGATGATCATTTTGATACATTTGGTGCCTGGGCATTATAAGGTATTTTATATAATAACATAGTACTTGACATTCAACAAATAAAAAGTTGTGGAAAAGCAAATTGTAGCTTTGAAATCTGATTACTTCAAATCCCATCGCATGACTTATCCCAGAATTGGATTCTTCAAAATCTCTCCCCTATGTTAAGTAAAAATACATTTCATTCTAAAAGCTCTGTGTTTATGCATAATGTTCCTAATTATCTGTTATGACTATTAATCAGTAATTAATCATGGGAGAGATTTTTGTATAGGCACATACTTTTTATTTCCTTCATGTTCTGAAATGAATGTTTCTCAACTCAATAGTGTAAATTTCATATCCTGAGCAACTGTGTGCAGCTTTTTCCCCTTGAATACTGGTTGCTAATACAAAAATACAGAGCAAAAGTTTAAAACCTAAAATTTGCCAGTTTGATAGAAGGTAGGGACGATTGGACAGGTGGTTTTGTCCACTCAGCTTGTATAACTTTTTCCTGCAAAATTTTGTTCTGAATTTCTGTGCAATATTGATTTCCGAGCATTGTTTTACACAAAAGGGAGAGAGGTTTGTTAGCATAACTTTGTTGCAAAATACATGACTGAAAAGTATTGTATGTGATGCAGGCAAAAATTCACAGCTACAAAAACTTTTGCTGTATGATGCAATGAGTTCTGCATAGCCAAATAAAGTGTAGAATCGTCCATAGACTTAACACTATTGATGCTACACTTCATTTGACTGTGAAGACTGCTCTAGATTCTTTGCCTTTAGCAAAAAAAAAAAAAAAAAGAGATATAATGGGAAGTATTCGCTTTCAAAAAGAAAGAAATGTGCACGTTATGAGACTTAAAAAAAGACTGAATAATGAGCATTATCATTGGACTTCTACATTTCACACAACAAATCTGGAATGAACTTGCTCGGGGAACAAGAGTCATCAGGAAACAGCAGACTTAGAAAAGTTTAGGGCCAATGGGGTTGTCTAGAAATAGCAAAAACTTATATTTTCTGTCTCAGATGAAGGTTTGTAGGGAAAAGATAAGGAAAGACTGTTATGCCATGAATGCCTGTTTCTCATAGCTTTTCCCATTGCTTTGATATTTCCACAAATGATTTAAAATTTCATAAATTGAAAAGCTCACTGGTAAAAGATGCAGCTTGCACAGTATATTAGGTACTGTGAGTTTGCTCATTCAAATTGGACCACAAAATGTTAAAATAGCCACATGAAAACAGTTCGTATCAGTTACTGCTTAAAAAAAAAACAACTGTTATTCTGGGTTCTTAACTGACAAATCAAGACAAAATTACTTATTGATTCAAATCAAGAAATTAGAAGATAAGATGAACAAAAAAAATTGAGACAATCCTAATCAAACCAGTAGATTTAGCAATAGAACATGGTCCAATAGCAGGTGCTATTTATCAGAGATGCTATATTTGGTGGGTTCCTGGATTACAAGTTTAGTTTTGCTGTTTGGGACGGAATTTTCACATGAGCTGATGCTCATTACTTCTAGTTTTACTTACATATTTTTTTGTTTAAATATTGTTGCCATTTTTATCTGTTGTCATCAAACTCATATCCAATAACGTTATTAATACAAATGATTTTTTCCATAGAGGGCTTTTTCATGTTTCCTTTTAAATGCTGCATGTGTTGTCGTTAAATGTTAAATTTACAACTTGTTAAAGCTTTCTTTAAACATTTACTATCCACTGCATTACAGCAATGCTTGTTCAACCTTGGCCTGACCTGACGTCATGACCCCTTCCAAGCGATTACTTCCTTGGGTTTTCTCTAGGCTGGCTCTCCCTCAACTGTCTCAAAGTCTAGGTTGGGCATAAATGCCATGCCATATCTCAATTACTTTTCCAGGTGTTAAATGTCTTGTCACAATATACATGCTATGCGTTTATAATCCCTGCAACTTCCCTTCCTTGAGAATCAGTGCAAATCCAAGACAGCATTAGCATAACTGCCAGGAATAACTTTTGACTCAATATCAGTGACCAACAAACCTCCATTATTTGAATTGCAATGCACTGCATATTTCACAGAGGAAAAAATATCCACACAATACTTACAGTTCTGTCTTCTGCATTCACTCTCAGACTCTCTTTGTTCACATTTTTCTTTAAAATGGTGATAACCACGTGTGTGTGCGTCTGATACCAGTCATACCTGCCAAAATTGAAATTTAGCAAAATTGGTCAACATAAGTCTCAGAACTGATACAAATTAGGGCTCATTTTTCATATTCTTCAAATCATCGTTATAATATCAGATAAAAAGGCTTGGAAATTTCTTACTGTTTATTAAAAAATGCATGACAGTATCTAATAAATAAATAAAGAAAAATAAGAAAAAAAAGCTTATTCATTTTAAAAGAGACCTACCCTACATATAAAACTTTTTCATCAATATTGACACATGTATTAAAAAACATAAAAAAGCGACCTGAAAGCTGATGCAAATAACATTGAAAATATGAAGCGGACTATCTGGGTTATTCAATTACTGTACTGACTGTAGTGAAACAAGTTAATATCTTATAATCTCTTATATTGCTACAGTCTTTCCTCCTTCTTATTTTTTTTTCATTACATCCTATATTGCTTTGCTGTTACCCAAAATGAAAGCAGGAAGAGAAACCTTATTACAAGTAACTGTCTGTCCACTACTACATGACCTCAGGCTTTTTGACCTGTGTTATGTCAGGTACCAATGGTGTGCTGAAAGATGCAAACAAAAAGTCCCTACAGATCTCATGGAGGATTCCGAAAAAGCCTCAGGTAGAGGATTCAGACTTCAGAAAAAAATAAATTGCTATTCAAAAAAAAAAATTTTAAATGTAAGTATGACAACAACAAAAAAAGAAATAACATAAAACCTGCAGAGAAGTTTTGAGGCAAGTAACAAACCAAACCAATCTCAAATTTTTAATCACTGAATTTGCACATACAATTCAAAAGAATGATCATACTATGTAAATGTACAATGAAATGATATGTACATACTTTATGTTTGGTGGTGCCTTTGCTTGGGCTGTAGGCACATCAGTTTTATCCTGTGCACTTGAATCTTCTGCAAGAAGACAATTAAAATCATACTGTCATAAAAAAAATTAAAGATGCACAAACTGTTTTTAAGCAACAAATACAGAAGGAAAAAAATATCTTCATTAGCCCTTACATTTCCACCTAATTCAAAATATAAACCGAGAGAACAAACAAGCAAACATGTTTTTGAAGATGTAAAAAATATTTTCTTGAAATGCATTCTTCTTCAGAGTGATTTCAACACATGCACACCTCAAGCTCTTCTTCACAATGTTTTCTTCTTCAGATTGATGTCAACACATGTACACACTTTTTGTATCTCAGTCTCTTTCTGAGATGATGACTTAATCTTTTCTCTTGCTTAACCTGAGTAGTTTAACTTACTTCCTAATTTCTCTTCACACTTTTTTAACCAGTCTTCATAAGTTGGATCAGATGCTAGAGGAGAAAAAAAGTATTAAAACAAAATTAAAGAAAATTAAAATATTGCTACAAATTTGCAATCATACTTTCTCAAACAACAGCCTTTGTATTGGATTTATCATCTTTGTCACTTAACGTTTTTTTGGTACACTTGTATGGGTTTTTTTGGCCATTTCAGTTTCCTGACACAAAGACTTGTTGAGATAGTAGTGAATTCAATTATCAGAAAAATTTCTGTAACAATATTGACACATCTTGCAAACTGTCTTCAAAAATGAGTTTGATGTCAGAAACTGCATGTGCATATGTTTATTTTTTAAAGACAATTCTTTTTCAATGAGCTTTTCCATAGAAAAAAACAGCAGAAGTTAGCTAAAATTTATGCATGCATATCAAAATTTGTAATATTTTAAAATAGTGGTAAAAGAGACAAAACTTTTTTTGCCCATCAACAAATGGCTTAGTACTATTTAGTTAAAGATCTGGTTGATCACTGCCTGTGACAATGAGTTCTTTTAAAAAGACTGAAAAACAGAAATTACTCCAAATCTTGCAAAAAATTGAAAAAAAGGTTTACTCACTTGAATCAAGATCAATTTCTGAACAGCGACTTCATTTCCAAAATTACTTAGATCTGCACCCTGTCTAACATTAGGGGTTTATCTCTTAGCGATCTGTGCGAGCTCCCCGCAAGGATCTCACAACTATTCCTATACTCACCACCCACAGCTTCTACAAAATACTAGTTATTCAATGTATAGGTTGAAACAAGGTTGAAATAGTTTAAGAGACAAGACTGCTAATGCTTATAAGCAAAGCATTTATTGTAATGATACTGAATCTTTTCTTATGCTTGGTATGGATCTTTTGTGGACAAAACTGTTTTATCGCTGCACAGTGTTGAAGAGTTTCTATAGCAGATGAAATATTGAGATGCTTTAAATGTCATGAAAAGCTTTTGAAAACAAATGCTAAGATTTAATATGGAGGAAAGAGCGGCATGGCATTGCCTTCAAAGGGGCAAGGGAGCAGGAGACATTCAGGACAGAGAGAGGCCAGCAGTCACTGAAGTATGAAGTGTGGCAAAACACACAGACAGGCAGTCAAAAAAGCTGTGCCCTCAAAAGGATAGGCAATTGAGGATAATCTAGATCCTTCTAAAAATATATAATGATAAACTTACCAAATCGCTTTTGGCCTTCTTGAAAGACGTCTAAGGCTTTTCCTATTTCATCCATTTGAAATAGTGCTAACCTGTAAAATACAGGGAACCTTATTCAGTGAAACATTAATAAACTAATTAAGCTAATAAGCAATGAAATGTGTGGTGCTACTACAAAATAAAGACATTTTCCTGTAGACAAAGTGTTGGCAAAAAAAAGTGAGAATCTGAAAATATTAAAAAATTGATGGAAGAAAAAAAATAAATGAAGAATTTTGAAATCCATTATGAAACACCATAAATAACAAGATTATCTTAAATTTAAAAATATAAAAAAAAATTTGGAGAATGGAAATGAAAAACATTACCCTTTCTTTTTGTAAGCTTTACCATTGCTTTCATTTAGGTGAATAGCTTTATCACAGTCTTCAACGACCTCTGCAAAAGGAGATTTTAAAAAAATGCTATTTACTTAATTTGCAAAATACATCAAGTACATAAAAAAAAATGTTGGCTCATCTAATAGGGTAGATAGCTTCTATGTGAGAAATCTAGTTTGAAACCCACACAATGCCAAGATAATTTTTGATGCTCTCCTGTGTTCACCCATCACGGAATGGATTGTGAAGTCTTTTAAGCGAAAGTAAAGGTGACAAGAAAAGCAATTGCAAACTTCCTAAGAATGCGGCATGCCAAGAACATTCTTGATTACTTTGGACTCCTTGGCACTGAGAATAAGCATAAAAAACAAAAGCAAAACAAAAAAAAAACCAAAAAAAACAAATACATTTTTCCATACAAATTATGCTTGCCATTGGCACTAATAGCTCGATTTGAAACCATAATTTTTCCATTTTGTTAATGATGACACTGACGAGATCTTCCACTCGTAAAAATAAAACATCATATGATGAGCAAATAAACATTTTTTTACACAAATAACAAAAGGGCATAATTAAACATGGAGCTGTCCTTAAAATTCAGTTCTCATCAGGGAGGAGAAGTGAAAAAGTGATCAATTTTTGTAGTCAGCAAAATCAAAGGCAATGATAAAATTTTGAAACAAAGGTTACTAACTGTAACCTAAATTTATCTTCAGATCAAATTTTGCTTTAAGCTGAGTAACCAAAATTAAAAAGAATAGGAAAGCCTTCAACTTTAAAATAGACTCACATTCAAAAGAAAACAAACTACAAGAATGCAAAATTATAAACTTATTAACAAAAAATTGCCATCATCATAATAATTTAATATGTGTCTTTTTTACTTCTATAAAATTCTTATTGTAAAATACAGTTACTCTCTCAGTCCACAAAATCCTCAACTTAAAAAGGTGCTGGGGACACAATGATTATTTACTTACCCAGTACTAAGTCTATATCATGTTGGGAAAACCTACCTTTCAGTCTTCCCAGCTGGAGATTGGCTTGGGCCCTGTGACACAGGATATCATCTCTACCTTCCTCCAGCTTCAACGCTTCAGTGTAGAGCTACAATAAATGAATTTACAAAAACATCAATGCACAGAAGGAAAAGAAAAAAAGAGTAAAACAAGACACTTTAATGAAGCACTATGGTATTTGCAGTGGGTTTATTTCAACAGTGCAATGAAAACCTTAAGTTCATTTTTCTATTTAAAGAATTATATAAATGTTAGACCAACTTTATTTGTCTTGGTTTTAAACTTTCAGTTTTGTCTGCAAGCCGGGATCAAGCAATCCACAACCAGAGTAACTATACATGGTTATTCAAGATTTAATTTAGTTTTTCAAGCAAAAGTGACAGCTTCCATCAATAAATTTTAAAAATCTAGTTTAAAAAATCACACATTTAAATCATTGCATCTGCATATTTAATACTTACTTCTACTGCTTTCTGGTAGTTCTCACTGACATAGTTTTCATTGGCTTGGCTATAAGAAGAAACAGATGAAGTAGAATAAGAAAAAAAAAAGTGGATTTAAATTAAGCCTTCTTCGCAACATCACGGATTTGGGGATTCGGTTTTGTAAACTGAAAAAATAGAATCTAGTCAACTATATATGGGACTATTAAAATTATAATTTGTTAAAAAAAATGTGCTTTTCCTTTCATATAATTTTATGAAGAAGGCTGTTTCAGTGGCAGTAGTGTGAGCAATACCAGACTAATTCAGCGTATCCTTTCCCCATGTCCTATCCCATGAAATTGATTTATTGTTTATTCTTTGACAAACATATATTTTCTATTTTTATTTAACGTATAATGTCATGAAATTTTATTCATATCAATGAGCATTGTTTTGGCAGTGGTAAATGTGTAGAAATGCTAAAATAACTGTCTTTGCTTTTCCTTTCTGCTCTCCCCACCTTGGGCGAAAAAAAGAGGAAAGATTTCAGATAATGCAAGCAAAGCAATATATTCCAAATTATGAAAGATAAAATAAGGACAATTTTGGTGAACTGTAAATTATAAAATTTGCCCCAAAAATTGTTAATTCTAACAAAAACAATTTTATTCAAAACAAAAATATCTTTCACATTCTACACTTAAAATGGAAATAATTTCTGTAATGAGGAGCCACCTCCAAAATAAAATAAAACAAAATTATTTCATTACTGCTCTTCCGACACTTTCTTCCTTTTTATTTTCTCAAATTCGTGGCTGGAAGTGAAGAGAATGTAGGCCTTGGGGCCTACATAATAAAAGAAAGTTAGAAACATACAAAGAAGGTGCACACAGCAGACACAGAACTCTCGGACAAAATTTGACTTACTTAAAGCCAAACAAACATTGGTAGCTCATGAGTTACTTGAATATATATTATGAAACAATGCAACAGAAGGTGTACAGACAGCAGGGATAGAGACCTTGGACCGGTGTTAACGTTCACATGCATTAAATAACAATGCATGTAGGCCTATGACTTATGTTTGTATGCAAAAATACATGCTAGCATATGGAAACGATGGACTTGTAAAAAAAAGACGAAATGCGTATGATAAATTAATAGATTTAGAAATAAATAAATATAGATCTGTATGTAGATCTAGATCTAGACATCTACGCTTAGATCTAGATCTAAACGTTAAGCCTAGACTAGGCGACTTGGGCCTAGATTAGATCTAGATGTGAACCGAAATTTTGCTTCGACCCTTTTATAAAAAGCTGATAAGCGAACTCTTCGTAAGTTAAAAGGCGACGATGGCATCCACGTGGATTAGTATGTGTAGTATAAAAGTGACTAATTCACCATATTTACACATAAATTAGGTCCGAACATACTTGCAAAGTTCTGTTGCTGAGGCCATTTTCAAGGAATTTACGAGAATGTCAGCTTAGTCCAGCAGAGTTCTCTTTCCTTGAATGTAGAAAAAGATGACAATAACAACAGTCCTAATCATAGTTTCGCTTTTTTAGCTTCGTCTGTAATATTAATTTCAAAGGAGATCATCATTGTGTGCGAACTTTTTTTTTTTTTTTTTAATCTTACCAAACCCATTTTCCGGCCTTTAAAATACTCAAATTATGCTCATGGTCCCTCTCAATAGCTAGATCAAAAATTTGTTTTGCAGAAATCTAAAATCTTTATTCCCCACACCATCCCTCTGTAATAGCAAAAAATACCCTGTCCTTTTCCATTCTATTTCATTGATGTGTTTTCTTTCTCCCTCCCAGTCTCTCCTTTTATTTAAACCATTCTTTTTACTCTATGGACATTCTCTATTTGAGGCGTTAGTGGCGGGGGTGTTACCAAACTCACCTTGCAATCAGAAACTTTCCTTCGTAGCTTCGAATTCTCTACTAGCGTCTCTCTCTCTCTCTCTCTCTCTCTCTCTCTCTCTCTCTCTCTCTTTCTTTCTTTCTCTCTGTGCTGTATGAAATACAAATTTTAATCTCTAGCCACAAATCCATCTATTTGAAGAACTAGTTAGGAGGCAAAAAAAAAAA
>BLXT01000273.1:2140676-2169964 GCA_019648995.1 Plakobranchus ocellatus | reverse complement strand
CCTCAGTCACACTTAAGGCCTGCACTTTTCTCCTGCACCATCGGGTGCTACTGACATTTCAGTTACGCTCTGTCAGTTTATTCCAAACAAATTCCCCACAAAATCTCAGCTTTTCATTAACCTTTATTTCATCAAAATCAGATCGGAAATAAGCTGCCATCAAGATACTTAAGTACGGCTAGCCTTACCGTCCCGACGTCATTAAGTACGGCTAGCCTCTGAGTGTTGCCGTACTTAAGTACGGCTAGCTTTTCTGTCTCGACGTCATTAAGTACGGCTAGCCTCTTCCTTATTTTAAAATCAAATGTAAAACAGGTGTTACGGTAACAAAAGGACCCGCAGTACATTGAACAAAAGACATAGGATCAAAATCTAGGGCTGATATCCTTAGATCTAACTATAAGTTTGAAAAGTAATGTCTATGCCATGCTGAAAGATAGGGGCCAAGATTGATAGCGTAATTTTTTTTTTTCATATTTACTTTTAAATGGAGTAAATTTGAAAGCCTTGTTTTCAACACTTCATAATTTAGTAATAATGATAAATTTTGTTTGTAAATATCCCGTTTTGAAATGAATATTTTATTGATGAATAAGAAAGTCCTTGCCTTCATTCAGTACTCGCCAGAGCTTTGTTTGCCGCAAGACTCTCAAACCCAGATATTGTTTTGGTTTACAAATTGCAGATCCCAATTATCTCTCTTTTCAAAGCTTCAGATCTAGAAAGTTAAGTGAAAAAGCAATAGCAGTTTTTAAAATCTGATCTAATCTAGATCGAGATTAGCTAGCCCAGCTTTTATGAGGCTTTTTTTTTTTTATGAAAGTGAGTATTCTAAATTTTAGATCTAAATTTGCTGCAATCTAGATCTAGGCCTTCAAGGCCTAGCCAAATTGTGCTCAGTCAAAATGAGTGTGAACTATGAACTATTTTGCAGTTGTCACTGCTGATAAAAACAAAGCTGTATGCCATCTTACTGCAAATAGCTAACATGTATTGTTGCTGAAAAGATCATCTACGTACCACTTTTAGTCTCCATCTCTTTTAATTTTTGTACCTCTGGCTCACTCTGATCATCATGAATTATGCTTTATTGAATTAAATGTAAAGTTATAAGAATATAATATAAAAGTTAATGCCATTTTTTTAAAAAAGAAAATAACACCCATGAGACATACCTGCAATTTTTTCGGCTAAATTTTGCCTTCTTTGATCCCTGTCTCTGAGAGAAACTTGTTCTAATGTATAATTGTCGGCTTTTTTATTTTCAGTGTCTAGCTTTGAATTATAAAAATGTCTTCTCCCAACAAAAAGCCGACTTTGTCCACTCTTGATCAGTTGAAGCAACTCACAACTGTTGTTGCCGATACTGGTGATTTTGAAGGTAACTTTTTAATCAGATAGATATATTATATATATAAGATCTACTGTTGGCAGCCTTTTTCATTCCCATTCGTTTCACACAATTGTGTGCAAATACTTCATTTCTTGTGCTAAAGCTCAGAACTTTATACATTTTAGACTTTCCCAAAGTTCTGTAGAACACAATATGTTTATAATTTTAACTTAACCAAATGACTGTGATAGGGTTAAGTTCATCCTCTTAACATCCTTTAATTTGATCTATTTTATATATTGTTTCTCCCAAAAGTAATTCATTACAGGTTTGGATAATTTAGTAAATTTCTTTGTATAAGTATTGGGATGAAGGACTTTTTGAAAAATGGTATCAATTCAGACTATCTAAAAACAATAAGGAATTACTGTTTGGATATAAAGGTTTCTTTATATGTAAAATTTTTTTTGGATATATATTTTTTTTCTTACATTCTTTAAATTCAAATCGAAATGAAGTGTGTATTGTGTGATAAGTAGATAACAGTTCACTTTTATGTGCTTTTTTGAAGATCTCGAACACTCGTCTAAATCTTTGTCTTTTTATGCAGCCATGAAGAAGTTTAAGCCCACAGATGCAACAACAAATCCGTCCCTGATCTACGCAGCTGCCAACATGCCAGCGTATAAGAAACTGATAGATGATGCTGTGTCATATGCAAAGGAACTTGGAGGGTAAGGTCCAGAATTTTTCAAAAGTGGGAACTTGAAAGATTCCTAACACAGAGGAAGGTTGTCGATGCCTTGCTAATTTTTTTTATGTTGTTTTTTAGAAAGAAAAAAGAAGCATTACAATTTATTGTCGATTCTCTTTTTGAACTATTCATTTTTTTGTTGTTCCCTAACATCTCTTTCTCTTTCCTTACTCAGTTGGGAAGATGGCTTTTCTCATTTGTGAAAGTTTAATGGCAACAAGCTTTTCTCATAAAAAAAAAAATTCATAAGTAGGATGTCATTTTCAAATAAATCTTTAAAAAATCGGTACCATTACAGAGTATGATTATTATTTGGTGTCAGAAAAATAAGAAGATTATCGTAGAAAAAAAATTCCAGTAGTCTGAAAGCATCCTCATCACTAATTTTTTTTAATGAGAGGAGCTTATTAAAAGAGATATTTTTTGAAATTTTCGAAACTACACTTCTGTTGTTTACCCCTGTAGTCTTTATATGTTCTAAAATCCAATAATAAACAAATGTTAATATTCCTATTTTACACACTGAAAATTGTAAATGATTTTTATTTAGAAAGTCTTGAAAATAGCAGTTTTTTTATGTCCATGGCAGTGCTTTCTATGATTCATTAAACTCATTTTTCCATGACCACTTTTGTCTCAAATATTTCCTCATGCTGTGACACAACACAATTCTAGCTTAGTTTAATAGGTATTTTTTACACTCTTGAGTATAATATCAACTCAAACTGTTATCTTGCAGGAGTGATGAAGATAAATTGACTAATGCAATGGACAAGGTCTGTGTGAACTTTGGAATGGAGATATTAAAAATCATCCCTGGTCGTGTTTCTACGGAAGTGGATGCAAGGTTTGTCCTGTCACATAAGATACTATGCAAGAAGTAATTTTAAGTAAAGGTATTTACTCCTGCTTTCAATACTAATTTAAGAATTTTATTAATTTTTATCGTAATTTTTTTTGGAGAGAATACAAATTTCTAGGGAAGAGATATTGATTTGAAATCTCAAAGATAACATCTGAATTTTTTATTTATTAGTATTAGCCAGCAAATATATTTGGTTGTAATATCTGTGTTTCAGAATTTTTTACCCGTTTTAAGGCAAATCTTACTCTAAATTATCATTGGTGGGCAAATTCTAGTTTAAACCTTGACATACATCACATTTGAATTAAACTACCCTTTCTATATGACACAACATTTATGCTTGCTTATACCTCTTCATTCATCTGGGAACATGTGGCAGCCAACATTTGTGGAATGTTGAATATCGTGATCTAAAGTTTTCATTATCTCCATTTGTTTTCTAATATGTGTAATTACCACTTTCTTCAAGCTATCTTGAAGAGGATTGAGCTAAAGACAGTGGCATTTTTTTTGTGGGTGTTTTCTTTTCAATAAAAAATTGATGGATTTTTTGTAGGCCTAGAAGCAAGTATTTCCCTTGAGATCAATCCTGATGAGTTAGATATGGCATACATTTTATTGTAGAAATCTGTGTATCATTTTTGTAGTTCGTGCATTTAATATTGCCCTCGTGCAGATTGTATTGATGGTCATCTGCACAGCAGTGTGATATCTCTGAACCACAGCAAAGATTTCACACAATGGAGAATAGTTATGCAAGTCTGTATTGCAGCATTGAATTGTCCCAAAGTACACCACACAGTTTCAAATGGTGCAACGCATTGATTAATGTTGAGCCATCACACTAAAAATTTTTCCTTCGCTCAGCTGGCCTAAGGAAATCTTCTGTAAGTTAAGCATAATCTGAACTCAGAATGAATGTTGGGAAACCAGGACTTACTTTTCCTTAACTTTTCATGGCATACCTCATTGTAAGATAGTTTGCCTTCACTTCTGCCACACCTTAAGAGACTTAGCTGTTAAATCAGTGGTGGATGGACACAGGAGAGCTGAGGAAATTGGTTGAAATGAACTGTGATTGAAAAGGCCACTTCCTGAAGTATCCCTATGATTGCGCCACCTGTATTTATCTGCATCATTTCTTTGTAAAACTGACATTACATGACCCCATTTTGTTGCTTGGCTGCCACAGATTGTCCTTTGACACAGATGCTATGGTGAAAAAGGCACAAACTCTGATTGCTTTATACAAGGAGGCCGGTATCTCAAAGGAGAGGATTCTGATCAAGCTGTCTTCCACGTGGGAAGGAGTTGAAGCTGCCAGGTAAGTGTAACAAAAACTAGACTTAGGGTTTATTATTGAACGCACGCCAACTCGAGAGTTCTAGAAAGGACCAGTTAAGGGGAGTTAATTTATGCAAAGCGAAAGAGAATTCATTACGAAAATGAACGTGACTCATGTTCTATTTTTAGCCCAGGGGTTTTTCCTAATGTCTTTTCGAAGACTGCTTTTATGCTATTTTAGGATAATGATGTAATATTCTAGATCTATACTTTCGAACATTCTACGCTTGCATTTAGGGATAGATTTCCAGAAATTTGTAGAGTTTTCTTTTGAAAAAGGTATAAATACCGGGAGAAGATTGGTGAAAGGTAGACTCAGACTCAGACTCAGACTCAGATAGAGACTCAGAGATATACCAGTATCGCACGGAGAAGACACAGAGTAGGCAGAGAGTTCGTAGAGATCACAGAGAGATCATTGTATAGCGATTACGCAGATTAATAGAGCTAGATCTAGTTTTCTTAGCGACGGCCTATGTGAATATTGTTTGATTTGATTTTTGGTGTTGAGTTAAATAAACTCAGTTCTTTGTTCTTCACACGATCTCCAGAGTTCCGTTATTTCTCAGCTAGGTCTATATAGATCTAAAGAACTCAACGTCCTACATCAGAGATATTATCTACATTTTATTTCTGGTGTATCGCGACAGTAAGAATCGTGTAAAATAAAATGTATTCTGTGTTTGTGTATGGGGGCTCATGTCTTTTGAGTGTGCTCGGATGCTCAAGGCCTCAAATGTTATAAATTGACAGATAAGGCTTAAGTGAATATAGTATGTGCTGAAAAAAACATCCTCTAAATGTTATGTATCCATAAGTTGTATCTTTGAATTGCTTTTTGGTTTCTTTTAAACTCGCATGTTAAAAAGATGTATCATGTTTAAAAAAAAAAAAAATTAATCAGTTTTTTTGATTCATAAAAAAATTAAACAGCACATATGTCCGCCTTGCTCTTTTCGCTGTTAATCCCTTTACCAAATTTTAGACTGTCCTAACTTTTTTTTTAAAATCAGTCACCTACACTTGTGCTTCTTTAATTGTTATAAATAGTGAAGGTTTGCAGTTAAGTTTTTACTTTTTACAAAATTCTTTAAGTTAAATAGATGGCCCAGGCTTTCTTATCTATTTTTTTTTTAAATCTATGTAAATTAATAAGAGAGCGCAGGCACTTTTACATATCATGATGTCCAGATTTTCAAAGTTTTTTGGCAGCGACTGGTAAAACTATGTATGGAGTGTGGAACATCTCATACAATTAAGCCAATAAGTGCAGTAATTTTTTAAAAAACTTTTTATTGTAAAAATTTATGTACCAATATAATCTTTAAGAGCATTCTGCTCTGAAAACCTCTGTATGATGATAGACATATTTTTTTAAAAATGATACCAGCTGTTTAAATATAGATCTAGTGTTGCAAAACATGTGTACAAATATGTTTCAGAATCTTGGAATCAGAGTATGGAATTCACTGCAACATGACTCTGATTTTCAACTTTTACCAAGTAAGTGGTCAGTGGAGAGGTAGACAGGTGACTGAGGTCAAAGTCTAAATTATACTTGAGTTACAAAACATGGTATCCTTGAACATCTTCTAAATTTATCATTGAATTTAAAACTATCCAGGTCGCAGTTCTAAGTATAATGATTGTTTTCCAAAGGCTTCTAGCCAGATGGGGAACTGACATGTTTTTTTTTAAGCCACCATGTATCATTTAGCTTTGTATTACGATCTAACTGTACATCAACTAACATTAATGAATAAAGCAAGCAAATTGTTAGACAATTAAATGATATGAATTAGTTTTGTGATGAAGGAAAATTTTATAATATAAGTATTTGTAGACAAGTGGCGGTGATGTGCAACTTTTTCTTATATATGCTAATGCATTTTATACCTGGAAAAGGGGGTACAAAGACATGCAAATGTTAATCTTAAGATAAAATCAATTTCATTCAGTCTTCACCCATGCAGCTGTTATGATATGCCAAAAAAAAAAAATATGTATCAAGTTAGAATAAGCTGCATTAATGATAATTTCAGAGCTAAGAGAAAATTGATTTGGTTACAATCTTAGAAATAAATGACATAAATATCTATTTGACTAGATTATGCAGACGGAGATATTTTGTATGATTGCATAGTTTGCTAGATTTGCATTCTGAGTGATAATCTAAAAAAAATTGTTGGTTAATTTGAATTCCTACCCTAGAGCGACATATTTTCTATACAAGTGCTTCGGATAACGATATGTCAGTTTTCAAGTGGAAAGTTCCCATATTTTTTCAAAAGTGTGTCCATATATTTCACATATATATATATATATATATATATATATATATATATATATATATATATATATATATATATATATATATATCTTTACATGCAGTTGAGTATTGGGCGCTATAATATTCAATAGCTTACTTAATTTAACAGCTATTCTTATGCAGAAGATAACAATTCCATTAAAAAAGTGGCTCCGAAGAAAAGGAGCCTTTGATAACTGAGGATCCTTTCTGACATCACACCTAAGTCAAGAATCGTAGAAAAAATCATCTCGAAAACAAATTTTTGGATCATCAGAATTTTTTTGCTTTCCTGATGAATTTAGTTTGAGAAACATAAAGTGTATCGATCAACAGATTAGTCTCTGTTTGTTTTTTTGTAAATCAACTGTAAATAGTTTTTGAAAATCAATAAATGACAAGGTGAACTTGTTGATGTCTGTTTTGACAGGCAGTGGCTTGCGCAGATGCTGGAGCTACTCTGATTTCCCCATTTGTGGGGAGAATTTTCGACTGGTATGTGAAAACCACTGGACAAAAGTCTTTTGAGCCTCTAGATGACCCAGGTAATATTACTTTTCCCCACTGTATTTTTTTTCCTACTTTAATCCACTTTGCTGTGTGAGGATGGAAATGAACCCCAATAAAAATAGTCCGAGACCATTCCTAATGAGTTGGAACTGGCATTTTCAACAGTTTAAACAGAGTTAAAACCACGAAACCACAGTTTATGAAAACTGGATAGAGTTATAGGAATTTTGTGCTAACATATTGGAGTTTCAATTTTTTTAAGAGTAGTGAAAAGAAGGAAAAACCAAACTTAAATTAAATTTCATTCTTTTCCAAATTTTCACATCATCATCTGAGACTATCCTTATGAGACATACATTGTTTATAACACTATTGTAGCTATATTCTCTTTCCTCAGTTTTTGAAATTCAGTTTGAAAAAGAATTTATATTTGCATCCGTATTTTTTTTTTGTTTCTTAAAAAAGCAGGCTAAAAAATAAAATTCACTAGTGTGTTCAAAATAAAAGTATAGGTGGTATTTATAAAATAAACAGACAAAAAATTTGTTAGGAACATCCAAGCATGTAAAAATAACATGAAGTTCATGAGATCAAGGTAATCTAAAGTTGTTTCCTGTTTGATGTCGCTGTAGCTCGTTTTAAATGTCCACCTGTTTAATGGAAGCCTGAAAACTGTGTTCCTCACAGGCGTCAAAAGTGTGACCAGGATCTTTAACTACTACAAGAAGTTTGGCCTGCAGACTGTGGTGATGGGTGCATCTTTTCGCAACACTGGTGAAATCCTTGGGCTTGCGGGCTGTGATCTCCTCACCATCTCGTATGTTATAAAATTCCATTGTTGTCTATTCTTCTGTTGCAGTAAAATTACAATTAAATTAGTGCTATCAATTGTAGATTGCTAATGCATAATAAAAAAAATATTTTTAACAGTGTTTATATGGTACTAATAAAGTTTTATATTGAACAGTGCTTCCAGTCATCCGCATTTCTGCGGATTTCTGCAGTAAAGAAATAATATTTTAGCTCACCGGGCCCTGGTCTCGAATGGTCTCCAGATGCTATTTTTAGTGCTGGGGCCTTGAGCTCAAGGATGTTCAGGATGGCTTTGCGTATTTTTTAAATTACGTCAACAACAGATAAAAACTTCTGGTTTTCTTGGTTGCTTTTGTGAGTTTCAGAGCTTTACGATAATATTCGATTTGCTGCATTTCTTCTATTTTTAGAATTCTAAACAGAGGATGAAAGGCGGATACCTCCAAACGGCTAGATATGTCATTCTCAACTCGTATCCAACCAAAACAGTTTAGCGGAATCACACTGCAATGAGTTTGATACTTTTGAGTTTTCTGAAGAGAGTGATGATAAGCATATGAGCTGAAATCAGATGATAAAAATAAAAATTAAATTGATTTCCATCCCCAGTCATTTCAAGAATATTGGTTTTGTTCCACATAAAATCTTATCCCCAAATCCAAGAGATCAATCATCCAATCTCAAACTCTAGATCTAGATCTAGATCTACGTTCTAGACTAGATCTAGATTCTAATTCCAGAAGGTGACTGAGGTCGTAAATTTCTTTCTAGAATTTAGAGTGATAAATGTAGATCCAGTTATTATAATAAGGCAATAAATCGTCCTATTGGGTTTCTGTAATTCTAGATTTAGATCTACTCCGCTCACATGTCGAACAACCCAAGAAAGTGAACGGTTAAACTAGACTTTATGATTTAAATTTAGATTTAATCTACACTAAAGATCCAGTCTAAATAAAATAATAATTTTTAATTTTCTGTGACAAAATTTATTTCCAAATGTAATATTTTTCTCAAATTTTAGATTTTCTAGATCTGCTGATTGGAAATACTTTCCAAAAATCGGAAATGCATGGTATTTTTAAAAAATAGTAAAAAATCAACCACAACACTAAAAGAAATGAAATGAATTCATTTATAAAGCTCTAAAACGCAAAAATATGCATAGTAAAAACGAAGTCTCTATTACAATTTAGTAAAGCACTATTATTTCTAAAAACTGTCTAAAGTGGCCTGTTTTGGAGCTCTGGTGAGCCTTTAAATGACCAGGGGCATTGCTTGCTATGAAAAATTCTTTTCCAAGCGACTGGAAATTTATTCCAAAAAGCATATTTTCTTAAACTTTCTTTAGCTCTAGGAGAACGTTGTCCCCCTCACCCTCTACCAAGGCATTGCCCTGGAACTGTTCCCTACTACAATTTTGAAAATCCGCGGTTTTTATGATTACCTGTTGGAAGCACTGATTGAAGATGCTGATAGGGAATAAAACGGTACAGAATAAAACACCTTTGATTGGTTATTTGAGAAGTTTCTCTATGGTGATTATTTATGACTGATAGCAAGCTTGCCCAACTCCTAATTTTATTTCACACAGACCAATTAAAAAAAAAAAAAAAAAAAGAAATTTTAAAATAATGCATTCCCTTTCAGGCCTGGACTGCTGGACAAGCTCTCACAAACCACTGAGGCAGTTGAAGCTTATCTGGATGAGAGCAAAGGTAGATTGTTTTCTTTGTTGAAGCATTTTTCCCCTCTTTTCTTGTTAACTTGCCAATGCATTCCTAAAGAATTGCTTCCTTATTTCCTCCCCACTCCCCCTTTTTTTCTTTCCTGCCAATTACTTCATTATTTTAATCTCTTTTCTCCCCAATACCCCCTCCATGTTTTTAATGAAAAGCATGATTGATTTTTTATATTTTGTTATGATTGCCTCACAGTCATGTATTTTCTATACAGTTGACTTTATTTAAGTCAATGTCACCGAGTCCATCCCATTTTTTTTTTAAGATTATGGTTGTTTTATTGTAAAAAATGAAACTTATAACTGTCATCATTTCATTCTTTGTTTCTTTAACAATAAAGGATTTAGAACAGATAAGTTGATCTTCACTTTACTTAAGGATGAAGACATCACACGTATATGTAGATCTGCCTCTTATGGCTGTGGGAGACTAAGAAAAAGCCCCTTCTCATGGTATGGTTCTTTACAAAGACATGTTTTGCTATCTGATTCATTCTCTCAGAAAAAACCATGAAAGTGTCTTGTATGTAGAATTACAAAGATATGTTTTGTTCTCTTTGATTCTCACAGCAAAAACAATGGATATTGAAAAAGTTACTGTGACTGAGCAAGTGTTTCGCTGGCAGATGAATGAAGACGAAATGGCCAATGATAAGTTGAGCGAAGGAATACGCAAATTTGCTGCCGATGCCATTAAGCTGGAGAACGTGCTGAAGGAAAGGTTATCTGCTTAAAGAGAAATTGTCTCTGCTCTAGAAAAAGAAAGGAAATATATGCTAAGGACAAGTTTGGTTGGCTATGATATTTGCTGATCTGCATCTCAAATTGTTGAATTTACACTGAATATTTTTTTTTTGTTTATAAGTAGAATCCACTTTGAAAAAGAATCTTCTTCTAAGATATATGATATTTTTAAAGTTTTACATTTTTCTAAAGATCTTCTGTGTAATTGTATATTGTCTTGAGAGTCGACATTTTTTGGGGTTTTATTAAAGGTTACTGAACAGAGTTTGTTTCCATTTCTATGTAATATAATGAGGTGGTTTTTTTTTAGTTATGACGGGTTATTTTGTAGGGGAGGATCAACTATTCATTGGAATATCCTCAAAAATTGGTGCTTTCACTATCTTCCATTTCATTTTGACATATTATTCCGTTGCTTTTGAGCTCATGCAAGCAAGCAGCCTACGAAAAAATGTCTTGAGATCACTAGCAGTGACTTTGAATTTGTAAAAGAAAACAAGTGCGCTTTTGAATAAGTTTTGTTGCCATACGTTTTGTTCTTCTGAGCTGTGTCTTTTGATCATGCCACGTGCAACATTTAGACCTTTTGGAATTATTCAATTTTGATGAGGTACAATTTGATGCTTGTCAAAAATACATCTAAGGTCTATTTTTCAGTGTAGAAGGCTTGAGTATCATACAGGATTTCCTTTATACTATGTCAAGATGAGGTGTGAATTTTATGCAAGCAAAGTGTGTAGTGCCATGTCGAATCTCCTGAGCTTTGGTGGCAGAGTAGCTAGCAAACCTGCCCTGAGATCTGCAGCAATCTCTCTGTCTGGGGTTCAAGTTTCAATCTGAGATCATCTTTTGTGGACGAGCTAAACGCTCGAAGGTTATTAACCTTGACAAGCATATCACTGCTGTTTTTATCTAGCCTTAGATCTTCTAGTAGACCCATTCCAATTTCCTATTATCACATGCAGATCTAATCTAGATACATGCATATTAATTGGTCGGTTCAATGTCTTGTTTTTAATTGTTTCACTCTTAAAAATTGTACTCCTTATTAACTCCTCTATACTTGCTTTATAAAAACGCTGTTCCTCCAATGTTTTCTTTCATGGTAGAAATCAAAAGTATTTTTTTATAAAACGTTTTTCTCGTGTTGAGAATATACAGACCATGTAATTTGTAGAAACTCCTGGGCATCTTTGTGCTATGGACTGGAGCCTATGATATCGCCACTCAAGGTCATAGCTCCATTATAATAAGATTATGTGCATTTTCAAACATTTATGCTATTTCACCGTGCTTCTCTGCTAAAAAAAAGGTTGATTTCATGTTCTGTGATCAAATATTAACACATAATGTTGATAACTATGTTTTTGCAAAAATACTAACATGGAAAAATAAATGTAAGCTTTTAAAAGATCAACAAAAAATGGGATGTTGTAATGCATGGAAATAAAAAAAGGCAAAAACCTGTAATGCTGTTTCAATATTTATATCATAATTTTTGTAACCAGATTATTATTTTTTTTTTGTTATTATTCTTGTTAGTGGATTTCCATAACTGTTTTAACATGTAGTCACCACAATGAAACTACATTACTAAATTGTTGCCAGATTTTTGTGTTCTCCAGTTGATTGTTATAAAAATGGATGGTGGGCATGTTCATCTCCTCATTCATATTTTCATTCTTTTTTTCTAATTTTTTCACATAATCCTATCTTTTGGATTCCAGTTGTTTGTATGAGCTGTAAAAAATTTTCGGAAAAAAAAAGTAATAAATTTTCTCTATACATTCAAACATTCATTGCATATTTCGGCCTTTTTTTTTTTTGTTAAAATATGGCAGCCTCATCTGATGTTACATAATATTTAAAAAAAAAGCAATTCAGATATAATAGAGAGAGAGCGAGAGATATAGATATAGATATATATACACTTCAGTTTTATCATGAAGCTCCTTTAGATGTGAGATAAACTTTGAACCTGACCTTACATAATAATTATAATATTAATTTGCAGTATTGTAGTAACAAATGCATGTGTAATTCAAATACATAACACAACAGTTTCTGTCCACAAAACATGCTTTTTGGGGATGCTGGGTGACATGTTCAGGAATGTTTATCGTATGGAGACATGCACCAGCTGAAAGCAGTTTCCCCAAACAGTTGAATATTACATGTAAAAGAAAAGACCTCAAGGACAATGGAACTGTAAACTGTAAGTGTTTTAAAAAGAGCTAACAACATAAAAAAAATGTAAAGTGGCTTCAAGGAGTAGGGTCCTGATTGTTTTTGGCGAACAGCGTTCTGAGGTAGTTTGCCATTTCTTTCCTTTTGCTGGGACTTAAACTACCCATTTAGTGATGCATAAGCAGAGGGGAGCAATGAGACATTGTCTAGTCTGGATTGGGATTCAAACTTCAGCCCTCTTATTTGGTAATAAATGCCCTACCAGATGAATCACAGCTCATTTTAGACAGGTCTCTTGTATAACTGTAACTTCTGGTCAATAATGAACTAATGAAGATATGTGTGACAAAACAAGACTCAACAAAGATATATTTTTCAGGCAATTATTCAGTTTTGGCTTTTTTAGGCATATATTAAACCCATCTACAACAAAGTGATCTCAGGCTTTTGAGTCAGAGTGTCAAAGATGCCTCAAAAGTCAAATTTGACTCGGAATACAATCTGGCAAAATTCCACTACTTTGCTGTAACAAACAGTTAGTGAACTTGAGCTGAATTTTGCCCCAAAGTTGCTTTACAGGTTCCAAGTTTCTGCCAGTTCCTAGTTTATCAAAATACCTGCATCAAATCTTTACCTCGCCAAAATATAGCCCTCAATATTTCACAAACATTTAAGTTATTAATATGAAACAGTGACAAAAAATGGCACAAGAGAAAAGACCGACATTTAAAATTAAATCCATTTTATTGAAAAAAAAACAAGGAAGACAATGGCATTCTTTTGAGGCCGTTTTAAACCATTTCATTGGAATAATTATATTATACAAAGCAAGAGATTCATAGGAATCTGCAAGAAATAAATTATACATTTATTTACAGAGAAGTGCAAAATTGTGTAACCTCTTGACAAGAATCAAAATACAAATGCAGATTGTCAATGAAAAAAGAAAAAAAAAGCTAATTCCACGTTATTTAGATACATAGATTAGTAGTTCATGTAACATTTACAGTATCATAAATTTAAAAGATGGCTAACCAACACAGGCCTGTTTCACACTATACCCTGTGGTGAGGACCGCTGAAATCTGCCACGTTATTGACCAATCAACTGCCCTCTATTGCCTGTCCCTTCCCAGCCCTGTTGCAACTAAAGACATTTTGTTTTGTTAGCTAAATATCAACAGGAAATTAATATCAGATTGAAAGCAAAAGAGCTCCATGCCCTATATGGCAAATTTCTCTTTAGATAACCAAAAAATTACTGTGTGAAAAAACTTATCTTTAGTCTCACAATTACATTTCAAAGAGAAAAACTATCCATTTTCGAGGTGTTCATCAAAAATTGACAGGTTTCACAAAAGCATGTATTATGCTCTGTATACACATTCTAATCTGGAGTTAAGCCTGTGTACACAGATGACTTGGAAGGTTTTTGTTTCACTTTCAGTTTGGAAGTTTTCGACATCTCCTAATGACACAGAGTCTCATCTCTACTTTAAGTGCCAACGAAAAAATTTTTTGTTCTTTTGTTTCACATTGTAGTTTGTACGGTGTTGCCAATTGGTTAAAAAAATGTTCATTTGCCTGTCATACTCTTGCCTAGGTGGACGCAAACATACATGACAATACAAAGAACACACATAAAACAAGGTTGAAATGTACAAAAATAAAGCATATACATCAGATTTTTTAGTTTTTCACTTCGCTATGCAATTTTTCATGTGATATGTGGTCCAAAGTGTTTTAGATTGTCTATTTAAACATTACTTTTCCAAGTTGTGACAAAAGCGATAACAGCAGTGCCCCCTCCCCCCCAAAAATTAGGCACCTTACGTTGGTAAATTAAGGGGTTAAAGTACCAATAATAGTAATGCATAAAATAGAATATATAATATATATATGTATATATTTGCAAGTTAGAAAAAAATCCACTCATTACATAGCCTTACTTAGGAAAAGGAATAAAGAGAATTAAGACTTGGTCATGCATTATGTATTCTGTGCATTTGAACGACAATTGTAATAAAATTTGAGTCTGACAACCAATCTTCACTAAGAGTTGGATGTCACATGCGACAGTTTGGAAAAAGAAAAAAATTAAAGATTGGCTTTTTTTTTCAAAAACATTTAACTGTCAATATCTTAGCTTAGAATCAGTATACAGTCAACCACATTAATGCTATAATAATACAACATTTAGAAAAATGTCATTATGGCATTTATACTTTCTAAGTACGACCAATTCATCACCCTCCTCACAAATTTCACTTAGATATTTATAATTATTAACAAGTTTGTTTTTTTGGGAGGGGGGTAGGTGCAAAAATAGTCAAAAGGATGATATATTTTTATTAAATAACTCTCAGTTTTAGTGCTTTCAAGGGCCAAGTTGAGAAATGAGAGGCCATGCAATAAGGAATCAGTTGATATAAAAAACCTGTAAACACCAGCCAAATTTTGACTTATGCCCTTCCATGAGATGGGAATGGGCAAGACAAACTAACCGATCAACCAGATACATTTGTAAGCAGGCCTGTAAGCAAGTCAAATCAACTTGGGCTACCATGGTGGCCAAAGACAGATGTACGGTGAAGACAAGAGGGAACCTTTTGCTGACCATGTACAGCACACAAAACGAATGATTTAGAGGCAGCAATGTCCCTGTTTGAGAGGGCAATGGTTTCCATCATCTGACTCTCCTAAAATGTTTTACAGGCACCAGTATATGCCAAGTTTCACTAAGGCAAAAAGTTCAATATTGTTTTTTACAACAGAATTGTACAAAATCATACAATTATAACATACATGTCATTGAAAACCCACAATACAAACGAGATAAATACACAAATTATATGAAAATTGAACAAAATCATACAATTATAGCATACATTTTATTGAAAACCCACAATGCAAAACCGATAAATACACAACAAAACTATAGGAAAATTGAAAATGGATTTGGAAATCAATGTAGATATCATCTCAGTCATAGCAACATGCTATAGGTTTGTTTATAACTTTATAAGGCAAATGCAAAGGACTGGAAAATAATGAGCTCATGCAATCTATCTGTTCAGCTCACTTGTTGATAAGTTATCTCATTATAAAATACGTGTACTAGTACTTAGTTTACGCCAAGTAATATTCATGAATTTTTTTTTTTATATGTGTGAAATTATCTGACTGGAACAGAAAATATTTCTGAATCAGGATTGGTGGTGTCGCGATCAATCCTCATAGGTTAACAAAAAAACTTCTATTTAATATTTTAAATGTGAGATTTTTATTATTACTTTTAAAAATCAAGCAACAATTTTAGTTTGTCTGTAAATGATGTGGACAAATAATCCAATATATCGTGGTGAGAACTTACAAAAGACTTTTAAAAAAACCTGTTTTGTTTGTTTCATTGGAATTAAAGAGAAAAAAAATTAAGAAAGAAAAGAGCAGACATGCAAAGCAGTCCAACACATTGAAATGTCAACAAGATTATTAATCCAAACTGATCCTGCCGCTGAGACTCTATTTGTTGTTTGACTATGACTACTTGGAAATTCTGGGAAAATATTTTATTGAGTGTAATTTTTTGATTTTTTGCAAACAAAAAGTCTTTAGAGCAAAAACAGCTTTTGCACAATCAGTTTTGGGCTGTCAGAACTGTTTGGATGTCTTTACTCAAATTTCTGACCTTTGCTGGTTGACCACAGATAAAGCAGACTATAATGGTGGGCTCTTTTCCCTTTATTTTGATAAGGGAAAAAAAAAGCCAACTCATCCGATCAAGCCATTGAAACATGTAATAGATGTAATAGTAATAAGATTTCATTGCAATATATCAAATACCCTATGTTTTGAAAGATCATATAAAGTGAAGGATGACAAGACAGTAACTTATCAAAATAGCATGTCTTTAAACCAATCTGACTGCTGAGGTGGAAGTTGCAATACTTGAACTCTTGCAATCATTGGAGCAGCCTAGCAATTCAATTTTATGAACTTTGCTGTAGTAAAAAAAATGATCAGGACTAAATTGATTTTGAACCAATAGATGGAATTTTTAAGTTTAGGGAATAAACCCATATAAATTGAAGAGAGACAAAGTTAAGTTTTGTTCTCTGAAAAAGGTTTTCTATGTATTCTACTCTTTATTCATTAGAACTAGTCAAGAGACACATTTGGTTGTAATTGATCACAAGAAACAGTGAGACACATTTACAATTTATTAAATCAAAATAAATCTTCCATGAACCTTCAACTAGACAACATCAATATTTTTTGTTTAAGCCAATCGTACCATCTCTTAAAAAGCATAGGGTTAATTGATAAATAGCCACTAAAGTGAAAGAATGACCAAATATAAAAAAAAAAAAGACAAGATAACTTTTTTACAAGAATAACTCAGTCCTTTAGATAAGCAAAGGAAGAGTATGGAAAACCAGAAGGAGGGATGTAGAGGATAAGATGAAGATGGTTAGTCTCACACAGAGGGAAGTCACCAGTAAAGCCCAAAATAGGAGTAAACTGAAATCTGTTGTCATGGCTCACCATGTGAAAAAAAGCATTGATGAAGATGACGATGAAGATGATGTCCAATTCTTGCTGTTACAGATAAAAAAAATCAAGTCATGCAAGATGTAGGGTTCCAAAGTTTGGCAACAGACATATATGTATTTTATAAATTGTAGTTTTTGAGGATTACAGGAAACAAGAGACCTGAGAAAATTATAGTAAAATTTACAATGAATATTGACAATGACATTAAAATCTGCGTGTCAAGCCTCTGCAGATAAATAAATTACTAGAAAGAAATGTAGAGAAGAGTTGAAGCTGCACCGTATTATTTTGAAGCTATATTTTAAAGGACAATGTAAAGCAGATCTTGCTCTTGCTCTTTTTTGTTGTTGAAATCAGTTGTGTTGATAGTTCTTGGTCAACCAACTTGCCACTGTGGAAGAATTGATATAAAAAAGAGATAACTTCATATTTTAAAAAATGTATTGGAATTAAACATTTTCTTTTTATTGAGGTAATTTGTACATTGCCTGTAGGTTCCTAAACTTATCTGAAATAACCTATTTTGACCTTGTCAGAAGGTAAGAACGATTTAATTTAAATTTATTTTAGTTTGCTAAATAGATCCTAACTGTCTCAGTGAAAATACAAAAATGCAAAATCTTAGTAGATACGCAAAAATTTGGATGGAGTGTTATAAAATAAATTTATTTAATTTGAAAAGATAATTTTTCTCATGAATCATACAACATCACTAAGATTGATGAAACTGAAATCAATCAATCAATCCATTCCAGTTGAAGTTCATAAAAAGACTTTTATCTTAAATATAAAAACAAAAAAATAAGAAAAGCGGCTGTTTAAATGCACACTTAAGTTTTTGTCGTTTGAAATAAAAAATAGATATTTGATAATAAAAAGAAAAAAAAAAACAACAGAACGTTAAAAAAAAGACTCACTCTTTATTTCACATGGATACAGCTAAGAAAAGGAATGCATGCTTCTAACTTAGACAGAATTGGAAATTCAAATTCATGGTTCATTCAAATGCAATTTTACCTATTTTTTTTTTCTCCTTGGGCTTTGCTGACAATTTTCACCAAGACTGAAATCTGCTTGGAGGATACAGATATTTCAAACTGATCTCTCCAATTATTTTTGCAGATAATCTAAGTGTAAGAAATTGCTTTTCATTTGTAAAAAAAAAGGTCACAATGGGCTGCTCCAAGCCAAGCACCATAAGTGTGTTTTCCTCCCACTTAGTTTTAATGTACATGTACTAAGACATATATTTTTAGATTATTTGGAGAAAAGGAAGAAGGGAAAGCGCTCAGAGCAAGGAGCCACAGCTGAGCAATAAGTCATACCCTGTTTTAGCCATGTGAAGTATGGGTCTATTAGTATGTGATGGCTAACACACTAGTCTAGTCTACATCTAACAAAAGAATTAGACCCAAAAATAACAGGAATGAATTGTCAACAAGTTTGTTGTTGCCATAGACACAAAAACAACTGGGAAGAAGTCCACAAATTTGTTGTTTCCATAGACACAGACACTAAATATAGGGAGCTATCCACAATTTCTAAAAACTTGTGCGACCCAAAAAATAACTGGGAAGAACTGTTCTAAAAGTTTTTATTTTCATGTGTGTGAAAATTCATTCATTCTCCTCAACTTGCTTTCTTTAGGACACATTGTTCTATACTAGATGCTCCTCCTGCAAAAAAGTATTATGTTAGAGACTTCATTCAATAAATACATTTTTCCTTTTACATTTCAAAGTGGTGTTTATATTTTTCAAAAGCTTGTTAGAATTAATCCTTAATATAAAAATATGAAAGCAACAACTATGCTGCCACATTTCTCCATCATGAACTGCTCTCTAAGTGTAAAAAAGAAATTTATATTACTTTGAGTCCTTCCCCTTGCTGCGTCCCAGCTAATTCAGCTTTCTTCTCCAGCTCTTCTTTTCTTTGCTGTTTTCTCTTCAATCCTTCAGGATCTTTTATGCCTCTACTTTCATTTTCCTTCTGCCTCCGCTCAGCAGCTTCTGCTTGTTGCCTTCGTCTTGTTTCCTGATCATGAAAAAACAAAAAAAAGCACAAAAACAATTAATTTTGCTACATTTGAAGTTTTAATATATGGCCAATGATCGTACAAGATTAATTAATACCTACAAAGGCTACAGTCTAAGTCATACAACTGTAAATCTATGTTGATTGACACATTTTTGATAAAAATGGAGTAAAAATGCTATACCTGGATATTATAAATAATAGGGAGCTATTATAAATAAAAAGTTTGTTTCACCTAAACATTCACTCTTTTCTTCATTGCACAGACAGCATTGTTTTGGTCTTTCTTAGACCTCTTCGGAACCTTGATGAGGTCAAAGAACGCTGTTTATGCTACAAACCCTAAGAAATTCATCTACCTGTATAGTACTAGCTTAGGTTTGCTTTTTAAGGGTGAAAGGAGAACCAAGACTAGGGTCACGGTTGTTCTTGGTATGCAATATCGTGGGGGAGTTTACATTGCCATTTCTCACTGCCACTACTTTCATCAAGTTTTAAGTGAACTGACTACCAAATCAGTGCTGGTTGGAATGGGTGAGCAAATTAAAATTTCCTGCTTGGCCCAGTCTGGGGATTAAACTCACAACCTCTTGCTTGGTAGTTGCTTGGTAGTTGCACAAACTACCACTTCCCAACCACTCATCCTCTTACACATCTTCAGTTTAAATATGATTGTCATAAAGTAGTACATTAAGATCCAAGCTTTCCATCACTACATTAGATCCTTTAAATCTTATGAAGTCTAGAAACTTAATTTTGGATAGATTTCAAGCACCAGGGGACCACTTCCTAGTACTCTGACTATTGGACAAAAGGAAGGCTTAAATATTATAAAGGAAATTATAAATCCTTTTTATGAAACTGGAAAGTATTATTGTATCCTCCCTGATAGTGATAGGACTATATAATGAAATTAAGGCTATTAAGACTTAAGATTAGTATTAAGATTATGATTTTACGATAATTGTTATATATCTATCTTCAATGAAAATTCCACGAAGATAGTCACTAACGTCTAGTAATGCATTCAACCTGGGTTCAAATCCAGGTAGCTTTTATTTTTAAATTGATCATTACTAATCATTTTTTTCTTTGGGGTGGGGGAGGGAGTTACCATTAAATGACATTTTTATAAGAAACATTTCTTTCTTTGATACATTTCATTCTAGTGTAGACCTATCTACCCACAAAAAAATTTCAGATTTTTCAACTCACCAAATAACTGACTGAGATTTAGATCCAAATTTTGTTAATAAGACCTAGTGCTAGAAAATGTTTTGAATAATCTGTATCTCTAAATTTGTACCTGCATTATAAATCTACCTGTAACCAGATCTGGGTTCACTTCTTTCTAAACATTCACCATAGAGAGAAAGTCTCCCAGTCCCATACAGTGAATTCTTAAAAAATATTTTTAAAAATCTAATTGACTGAGAAACAAACAGCAAAACTTATATGAATAATCCTTCTGAAGTTTACCCTAATTGAATAAAAAAAAACAAAATAAAGTTCATAATCATGATTTCCTTTCCCTCAATTCGCCATGACGTCTATATTACAGTTAAAATAATTTTTTCTCAATCAAAGAAACAAAAAATTATTTCACTCAAAAGTTTTATTCGCAAAACTGGTTTGAGATTCCTACATCAAGAATTTATCAGAACACAATGACAACAAAAATAATAATAATTAGGGCCTAATAATAAAAGTAGTGCATCAATCTATATACATGTAGGCTATATAGATTAAACTCCTGGAGTGAAAAAAACTCACACTCCATGTCCATAACCAGAGAAAGAGCAAGCTTCATCATAGGCCTATAATTGTAGATCCCCAGTATGGGAATCGACCTAAACAATTTGGTCCTGTATTTTACATTGGAGCTTTTTAGATGTCCTGTGATTAGGCAAATAAATTTTCTGTCCTTTCATATAAATTAATAAATACTTGAACTATGACCTTTGTCAGTCTATGTCATTATCAGTTAGTTAAATGAAAAAAATTCTAATGTGGTTAAAAATACTGGGTTTAGAACCCCTGTTGCCTAATGTTGTTTGGGCACAACTAAACTAGTTTTCGTAATTAAAACATTCAGAAATAGCAATCGAATCGTATCTTAATTAAGAATTTGAAAGTTTACCGGGTCTGGTGTGTCATAATCATCCGAGGTCCCAAATAGGCAAGAGGCACAGGCACCCATTTCAATAATTGCTTGCTTTAGATCTATGAAATAAAACGCAGCAGAATGCTAAGTCTTAATCTAGGGTAAGTGTGGTTCGTCGATTTGTTTTTCAAATGTCAGGTCCTTCTAAAGAAATGAAGGAGCGGACAAATCTTAAAAAGACCAAAATAAAACAAACTTTTAACAAATATTTGGCCTTTGTCAACTATTAGGCCTAAAGTGGGTTCCAATACGTCCACGCAATTTGTTTCTCACTATGCCTAGATCTAAAGTATCTAAAAATCAACTTTTAGGACGCCGATCAAGACAAGCGGTATTTCTTCTTGGAAAGTGGCTCTGGTTTCTCCACAATCACTCATTTCAGTTTATTTTACCGTCTGTTGCTCTGAAGCACTCAATGCTCTGAAGTGTATTTATCTTTCTAACAGTTTACAGCAGTCTCTTGTGCTTGTGGACCTCTATGGTGTTTGTTGGTTTGGCTTCCCTTTAAGATATTTTATACCGCTAAAATTTGCTTTATTCTTCACTACAAAAAGTTAGGTTTTTCTACTTCCGTCAAAACAAAAGTATCTCTAGATCTACATGCGACTTTCTCTTTGAGCAATACGTAAAGCTTCACTCACAAATCTAGGAAAACGAGTTTGCATTGAAGGTGCATGGTAGTTCTTCAAAATTAATACGGAAAACTGTAAAAAAAAAATCTCTCACAAAAAACAGCAAGACTTACCACTAACGCTCTTTTGATTCCACCAAATTACATTTTTCGTTTGCTATCATTTTCATTTCAGTTTTTTTCTTCTTGTGATTTAAGCACACTTTGCCAATATGAAGAGTAAGATGCAAAAATTTTCAGTTGCGAAAAAGAAAGCCGTGGCAACAAAAAGAACCAAAGGTTTCCAGAAAATACAAGAAAAGAGGAAAAAGAAGAAAGAAAAGGACGACTCTGAGATTGAAGCCTTGCGCTTGAGACTGTGGCCTCCATTTGGTCACCCTAAGGAGGTAAATTTAATGTCTAACAGCAGCAAGTTTAATGTTTCACGTATTTTCCTTTAATATGTGTGGTAGCGGTATTGCAAGATTTACAGGGTTATCTTGCTGGTATCTGTATCAAGATAAGCAGGGATAATTCAGGGACAGTTCCACTGACTTTTAGATTACCTCTATGCTACAATGAAATGAAGAGGTCGTTGATGTAAAAATAAAATTGTGTATGTTTCATGTGAAAGTAGCACTAATTTCAATATAGTTTGGTCTACGGCTGCTTCATTCCGCCGGTAGCCTGTGAAGGTAGATCTAGAAATCGGCCTGTCCTCGTATTATTCAATAAGCCTATTAGATCTATCGGCTGTTTTTTGTTTGTTCCTATCCCGACTTTTTTATAGCTATATTATCCAATTGGAACTAACGAATGAGCACCAAATTGTGTAGATTTTGTGTGAAAATAGTTCTTTTTTTCATTATAACTTGTCCCATGACCTCTTCATTTCGTCAATAGTTTATGAAGATAGAGAGAGCTAGATCGGATAATATAGCTATACAAAAAGTCGGGGTGGAAACAAACAGAAAACCGCCAATCTGTCTTTCATTTCCATAAAGTCAAGGCCTAACTTTTTTTAATATGATAAGATAGCTGACTTTGATTGATTACTTAAATCTTACTTAAAGTACCATAGTTTGTTTTTTAAAGAGAAGGCAAAATTATCTAGTTTGGTACAATAGAATAAGATGTCGTTTGGATATAAAGGAGAAAAAAAAACTTTTGAAAGTTTTGATATCCAGATCTTTGTGTATTGTCTATCTGTTTACATGCTCTGTTGTTGATTTTTTCCCCCTTTTTTTTATAATTTAATTTTATTAGGGTTACAACCTGCTTCCAAATTGTCATTATGAATCGTTTCCTATTTTTTTATCAAACTTCAAAGCTCGATTAAACTTTTTATTGTTTTTTTTAATTTGCAAATTTTGTTCTTATGTAGTAATTTGGAAAAAAAAATTTGCTCTTTTTTTTTTAAACAAATCATTTCTTTCATTTATCTTATATGTTAATTAATATCTTGCAGGAAATAAATCCAGCAGACGTGAAAAATTTCTCAGATCTGCCAATCTCAAAAAAGACCCTTGAAGGTAATTAATGATAGTAACAGTTTTATCTAAGTATTTTGACCTTTGATTCATTTGTGAGATAAAGAATTCTAGTGATATATTAATTTTGCCTAATCTTTATTAGGAAACTGTAAGCATTGGCTGAAAAGATTAAGGTGTGTTTGAGTATTTAGACATTATAACTTAAAAATTCCACAATTTCAGCTCCAAAGAGTTTTTCCCATATGTTAAAAAAAAAAAAGTGAAATTCAATCCTAACATTATTTTTGGCTAGATATTTGCTGTGCCCAGATGAGCAAAGAAGAAAAAAAATTTTACAAAGTAAGTATGTCAAACTAATCGTGACCAGCTCACACCTATGACCTACTAAATACATCAAGGAAAGAACTTGTTTTTTTTTTTTTTTTTTTTTTTTTTTTTTTTTTTTTTTTTTCCAAGAAAAAGTAAAATGAAATGCGCAATTTAATATGAGTACGTGCCATCATTATTATTATGATCAAATAATTTCTGTGAGTAGTATTCGAAAAAATTAATCACTTATGCATAAATCTTCAGTTTTCGAATATGTAAGTAGTAATGGCCTGTCAAAGATGAGTTTTGAAAACATCCCTGCTTACCAAAAATCTTTTGTTGTAGCTTTGATGATGAAATCATCACAAAAGTGATCACCATCCCCCACCAATACTTTAAGTTCACTCACAAGAAGCCAAAGAAACACAGATTTACTTTTTTTATCTGTCTCTAGTGCTAAGATCCTATTTCACAGGAACTGATTAAATGTCACTGGTAATCATGTGCTCTTTCCCAGTCTGTTATTGGTGCTTCTTACATTTATAGGGAAAAGCTTGGGGTCTGCCTACTGGTCTTGTATGGGTTTCAAAGAAAAAGCTTTTCAGTCAAGACTTTGTAAAGATTAGGCTTGTTTATAGCAAGTATAATTTTCTGTAAAATTTCATGCATTTTTTGTTAAAATATATCTTATGAGTTGGAGGGAAACACATTGTGGATAACACGCTTGGGTTTTTATATGTACAGTAGACCACACCTAAACCGAAAAAACGGCTAAACCAAAATGAAATTGAAGAGCTTGCCGTTTTTCCTCTTATTCTTTCTTATTAAACATGCGGTAAACCGAAAGCGTTGGCAGCCTTGCTATTGCCAAAGCGAAATAAAAACTGCCGGGAAAGCCCACTCACGTCCGACCGACACTTAAAAAAAATTTTTTTTTTTTTTACACTCCTTGCCCTTCCCTTTCTTTCGCCCATTACTCCATGCAAACCCAATACTGTTAGTTACCAGTACCTCATACTACAGACAGCCAGGCCCAGTGTCTGGCTAGGTCTAGGTCTACTGCACACACCTGCCCATCCCTTCTCTTTCACCACTCAGTTATGCAGCAGGACCATGCCAGACACTCCCTACATGTCTAAGTCCCGTTAGCGCTAAGCTAAGCAAACACTGTTCCATCACAGCCGGTAATAAAGCCACCTCTCTTGTGGAGAACTTCAGAACCGGAAAACTTAGGCGATAATTAAATTGTACAAGTAGAGACTAGGACTGGAAAACTTACTTAGGCGATGATGAAATTGTGAAAACTCTATTACCGGTATACAGGGGCAAGAACCTAACTGAAAAGGAAATAGAAGGAGATGGAAAATGACTAAAAAAGAGAGAAAGATCCGTGGATAGGCGTGTTCATTCACATTATGGTGTGACGATGGGTGGGATTGGTGTAATTTAATATTTCGGAAGTTGGTTACTCTCCGTTATTAATCTTACTTATTTAATGCACTATGCTTAAACCAAAATAGAAATCATACTCCCTAGAATTTCAGTTTAAACATTTTCCACTGTATTAATATTTTCAGCTTCTTTAAATAGATGCTTTCTAAATAAATAAAACACTCACATTTATATTTATAACATCACCAAGTTTTACCTTTGCAAAAGCTCAAAGAAGGCAATTCAATGCTATGAAAATGTTCAAAGTGCTCCTTGTGTCTCATTTGGGCCCTGCAATCAGGACATGGTGGTTGTGGGGCAATTAGTCACAGTCAAGCTTGTGTTATAACAAGTGTGATTGTTTATAAGAAATTGTTTGCTTACTGATGGGTAAATCTCAGTACTGGTAGTGATTAAAGCCACTCTGTCATCTCATAGCAAGGTTCATCCTCGCTTGAAGAGTGGCTGGAATGGGTCCTTCTGTCGCTTCTTTTTTTTTCTTTTAGTGTAATTAAATGTTTATCTTAAAACTGGTCTAAATAATTCACCGGTTGCAAGTTGCACAATTGAAATGACTGATAAATATTCTAAAGATTGTCCTTTGTGACCTTTGCAGTGGTATTTAGCTTTGTGGTTTTATAATAAAGTGTGCTCAAACTCTTTTGAGAAATTCATATGAATATATATCTAATATATTTTCCATCCTCCAAAAAACTATATTTTAAGATTATTATACTCATAAAGGTATACATCAGTTGGACTTTCTCTATGATCTCAGGTCTAAAGAACCACAATTTCATCACTCCTACGGATATTCAGAGAGAATCTTTGATGTTTGGCCTTAAAGGTCATGATATACTGGGAGCTGCCAAGACAGGCTCTGGGAAAACATTGGCATTTCTTATTCCAGTGAGTCTCTTCATCTGTCTCTGCCACTGAAAAATTATATATCTTTTATTTATTTATGAAATGAGGGAAAATCAATAGGATTGAAACTAATTAAATCATTAAATATGAATAATGAACAACACATTCTGTGTGGAAGTCAAATAGAGGCAAATGTAGCTCTCCATGAATTTTGCTTTTCTTCCCTTATGAAAGGTAACTTCAAAGACCTTTTTGTTTAAAAAATAATAAAACATTATAGATTTGTAAATTCAAAATTGTCTCAGTAATGATGTGTGTTTGTAGGGCTCAATGTATTCATCAATGATGTTTGACTGTCAGGTTGTGGATTTGTAGATTTGGGGGGGTAAAAAAAAAGTTCACATTTGTTTGTTTTTCTATTTTTTCACTTCTAAAGGGAAAAAAACAATTTTTAATATTTTGGCTTGAAGTGTCCAATTTTTCCCATTGGAAAGCTCATTGACCTATTCAGTGCTTTGCTGGAAACAGTTTGGGGTCTGCACTTGCCATTATAGTACCAAATGCTCGGAGCCATTCCAGGCATCTAATGAGAACATTTTTAGATGGGCCAAAGGTAGCTTATGTAGCAGTTATACTTAGTAATCTTTTTTTTCCCCAGTAGATAAAAATTGTATAAAATTTCAACCACCTTTTTCATTCTTTCTATTCAAATTTTATGAAAAGACATCAATTTATTCATAATGCCCTGTGAAATTTCAGATCTTTGTACTGCAAATATTTGAATTTGAGACATTTTATGTGGCATTGAGTTTGACCAGTTATTTACATTTAAAGTGAAGTAGTGAAAAAGGTTAAATGCAGGCAGTATCAATGATTTTAAAAGTTCAAAGAGAACATCTGACTTATTTGTCTTGATCCCAAGACATAAAATATATATATTTCTATGTCTAAGATCAAAGTGACTATCTTCTTCAGATTCTAGAAACATTGTTCAAGCAACGCTATTCACCAAGTTTTGGCATGGCAGCCCTTGTGATCTCCCCTACAAGAGAACTCGCTTTTCAATCTTTTGACGTTCTGAAGAAGATTGGCAAACTACACGACCTCTCCTTCGGCCTTGTCACTGGCGGCATGGTAACTTTGGCTTTTTCATTTTTGCTTGAAACAGTCTTTGTCTTTGACAGGAAGTATTCGTAAAGAGTGAAAAAGTCATAATAAAACATATACTTAAAGGGTTTTCAGTGCCATGAGTATGATCAAGGCTGAGATTGTAAGGATTTCAGAGATTTTTTTTGCATGAGCTCTATCAGGGATTATTAATGTGCTTATTATAAACACTTGTGTGTGTATAGGTTATATAAATTCTTCAATCGAATCCTTGAATGATAGTATTCCTCCATCTTTGTGTATCTCTAGCCTGAATGTTTCTATTATATCCAGAGAAGCATATCTTTATACACATCACATTCTGTCTTTTGAAGAAATGCAGACATTTTGGCTAAAGATGCAAAAATAGTAAATGTTTTTATTTCAGAATGTAAATGAAAAAGATTTTGTCATTATAGCAGCAAATTTATCTGAGAAAAGGTAAAATATTAAATCGTATTTTCTGTTGGAAAGGAGAAAAACTTCCAATAGCAGAATTATGAATTACAAGCCAGACCAGTTTTGATATTTCATCACTTAGATTTTAGTTCGATCTAAATTCTAGACCTAGGCCTTCATTATATAAGTTCTATATCTAGCTGATTAACAAGTTTTCCTGGAAGACAAAATTTATGCACCAAACTCTTAATGCCATTTTTCCCATTGGTCTTGCTGTGCGGTGCTCAAAGTTCTGGAACAGAGTTGGTTTTATTTCTGTTAAGCAATATACACTACTTCAAAGAATACACTGAGTTGATTAATGTCTAAAATTTTTTTTTTTACGATAAAATCTGAAAATTTCAGATAAGTTAGTTGACTATCTTATGTATGTATTTAAGCACATTCATCCATGGTTTTAGGAGATTTTTTTTTTTGGGTGTCCCACAAAAATTTTATTGTACATTTTTACCCTTAGCTTGTATTTTATGAGATGCCTTGTAGTTAAAGCATCAATGGCATCTGGCTGCGATTGATCTGCTGATATAGTGTGAATAATTTTACCTTTTTTGGGATGCTCGTCATAAAATTAAACTTTGATATTAAAAAGTGAAAGTTAACTGGAAGATAGCATTACAACCTTTTTCCTTCCATGGGGAGCGAGGGCATCAAATTTGTTGCTCTCATTTCCTTAAATTTTTTATCACTGACTATTACATACAGCTATCCCTCAAGGATTTGTTCATGATTTATTTGTTTTTTATTTCATGATTACTTTGCAGGACAAGTTGAAAGGGTTTTTTTTGGTCTTTGTTTTTTCTTTTTTTTTTTTTTTAAATGGTCCGAATTGGTTGTCAGTTTTATAAAAAATTTCATGTGATTTTTTTCTCACCACAGCATTTAAAAGAGGAAGCTCAAAGGATGCACACCACTAATGTTGTCATCTGCACTCCAGGACGGTTGCTGCAACACTTTGAGCAGACGCCAAACTTCTCAGCTGATGAATTGAAAATACTTGGTCAGTAGCAAGAGAAAAGTCACAATAAAAATAATAACTTGCTTACCTGAAGTACTTCAATTGTTCAAGATATCAGACATTGAGGTGTTTACAAAAGTGTATTTTAAGGAAGGAAAACAAATTTAATTTACTTTTCTCAAGTTTGATATGTGACATCCCAGTCATTAAAACTGGTCTCATAAATAATCTGTCCTACCGTGGCTCTCAATCTGTAAAATTGTTCAAACCTGTGCTTAAGTGTATTTTTGTTGCCTTTCGGTGCTTCTTGCGCTCAGTAAAGGACCAGGTTTTTGGTTTTCTGAAAGGATAATAGTAAGAAAAATCAGTGTTTGGGACAGAGAGGGAAATAAACATTAAATACTTTTCACCTGCATCAACAGAGTGGACTTATGATTAGTTAAAGTCCATACGAGATGAAAAGCCTCTGCATAGGGTTGTATGTTACTTTATTTTCAGTGCTCGATGAAGCTGATAGAATCCTTCACATGGGATTTTGCGACACGATGAATTCTATCATCGAAGCTCTTCCCAAACAGCGACAGACTCTGCTTTTCTCTGCTACACAGACCAAGTAAGGCCTCTAAAAGACTTTGTTCTGTTTCTCTTACAAAGTTTACCTTCCTTTC
>BLXT01000273.1:2087220-2101713 GCA_019648995.1 Plakobranchus ocellatus | reverse complement strand
TTGACAGTTTGGTTAGCAATAGATCTAGCTTTCATAAATTTACTCTTGGTTGTCTGCACATTCAAGTCTTGCCCTCAGTCTCCCATCCTTTCTCTTTGTTCCATTATTTCAAATTAATTCTATGTACTCTTCTATAGATGCTTTATCCGAAACAGACATTAACCACCATGGTCCTCCACTCAAATGTATGTATGGTAAAATGTCTTAAATAGTATGTAGGCCTACCTAATTAAATTGGTTCAGTTTTGTTCTGAAGCAAAATAGTTATGTGCATATTAACAAACAGCAGTGGTCATCTGTACAAGTGTTGACATTATATATGATTATAAACCTACAAAATTGTTTGGATTTATAACTAGTATGATTTATTCGTAATGAAGTGGATAACCACACTGTTCCCATTTTAATTAGCCTCAGGGGCTTTATGGTTCTATAATAAGATAGGTTGGTAAGTATTCTGGCATTTATAGAGATATCCTTTCTTGTTTGCACTAAACAAGTCTAGAGCTAGCCTTAATTTTATGATTGACAATTGTGAAAACAAAAAAAGGACTTTAGTTTTAGATCAAGATCTAGATCTAGATGTAGTGAAGGCCTAGATCTACTGTCCTGTCCTTACTCGCAGCTCTTTACCACTGATCTGTTGTGGCCTACACCTAGATTGGTCAGAGTTTCAACAGACTTGGTCTCTTACCTCTATTCCTGGCATCAATAAAAGATGCAAATGAAGAATATAATAAATATCAAGGCAACTTTTTATCCACGACTTCAAGATTTAATCTCAATTTTCAATGCCGGGCAGCACTGAATTTGCTCAGCAGCTGGTAAGACAAATCCGGCAAAGTTCTAAAAAATCGTCAAAAGGCACTATTGCCTCCTCTGACGTTGAAAAAGTCTTGTGCTCTTTCAAAACAAAAATGCGGCTTCACTGGGAAAAAAATTGTTTCATCGCTTTTCAAATCACTACAGCCGTTTCATCAACATCTAAGTGTTATCCGGCGATTGCTGCCGATGTGACCGACATTGAACTCACAGGAAGGAAGTAAAATATAAGGATATTCGTAATGTTCGTGTTGCGAAGTCGTACTTCGTTCATCTATGAAGGCTATGTTAATAATAATTATGCGTATTGAGGAGGAACTAACGTTATACAAGATTGCACTTGCATTCCTGCAATAAATAAGTTCGTTCGAGGGTCTTGGTGATGCACCAGTAGTTGAAGAAGATTAATCAATAAAAGTATTTTGAAAAAAATTCGCCAACTTAAAATGTGTTTGGCCTTTATGCCTTTTGATATTAATCATTGATCGAAGATATGCACGGAAGAGAGGATAATACGTCATGTTCATGAATCTTTATGATCAATTTTTTAAAAAGCCGAAAAACCTGAGCCAAAAAATCGTCAATTTGGAATACTGGGCTGGGGGAAGAGCCAGCATTGTACAGACCACACAAATACGGTCTCAAATAAGTTAGAATATTATAGACGTGACAAAGCAGTAAAGGATGATAAGAAAAAAAAAAGATGATAAAACATACACCATAGATACGTACAGAAGTGAAGATTACATGTTATTTTTATAAACCTTTAATACCAATAAAATAATGTCTAAGCTAAAAAATCACAAACTACCAAGACTAAGGCGAAACGCAAAGTGCAAGGGCTACAAAATATACGGCCTAAAATAAACCATATTAATATTTTAATTATGTACTATATTGCAAAGCGATGATGGTTTCAAGTGATAGTAATGGCTGAAAAGGAGAGCAGTAAGGCTGTAGCTTCCTATTGCTGTGCTCCCACTCTCCTACTTCTTATATTTTTGTATCCTGTAACTTGTGTTTTAAGGGTCTATCTATCATATCCTGTTTCCAGTCCTCAACCTCCCCCTTCTTCTCCCCTACCCCACTTTTCCCCAACACACACTCACATATTCTCTCTCTCTCTCTCTCTCTCTCTCTCTCTCTCTCTCTCTCGCACATTCAAAGACTGTGGCTACTTGCAATCGTGTAGGATAAATTTTAGCTCTTAGTAATCAAAATTATTATCAGGATCTAGACCTCGATATAGGTCTAATTCAAAATCTTTACCTTTAAATGAGGCAATGCTCTAAAAAAAAAACATTTTGACTCAACACTTCGGTTGGTGAGGTGTAATCTAGATGTAAACTTGTTTTGTTAAGCATAGATAAACTTGTTTCGCGAAGAATACTATTCATAATCTGTTGTTTCGAGGGACACGATACTTTTTTCCAAGAACTGCTTTTGTGTCCTGTGATAGGAGGCTTGTTTGGTATTGAATGCTTTGCAAAAGAGATCTGAGTTTCGAGTCTGGAATAGTGTTGATACATTCCTAGATTTCGGTAATTTTTACTTCATCAGGTACTAATCAAGCGTTTTAACGACAAAAAACTATTGAGTAAATGCAAGCTGATTTTAATTTCCTATAGTATCACATCTAGATCTAGAACAATGTTCCTGAAGTGCCCAGCTAACGAGATTTCGGTTACATTATAATATTTTTATTTCAAGATCGCAATATGAATCTAGATCTAGTTATATGCCACAAAACCACCAAGACTCAATATCTAAATCTAGATCATATACAAATCATATGCAAATCGATTAATTATATTTATTATTATTGTATAGCATACTATACTTGTTTGCTTGCTATACTATTGAGCCAGTGAAATCCATTTAAGTTAATTGATAATAAAATTGGATAAATGCTTAGTCTCAAATAAATAAATTTCTTTATAGTAAACTGCTCAACTTTTTTCTCTTTTCCTCATTGATGTCAATAACCAGTGTGGAGTGGGGTTTTATTCTTTTTTCCAGAAAAGAGACATTTGCAAGTATTGGAAAAAAAACAATTTACCTGAATCATGAATTTTGCGTCGGAGTATGTGCTTGCTGACTCTGATGTAGAGTATGAAAGCATGTGTGAGGAGGAATTTAACCAAGGCATGCATGTCAGGTAGGTGGACAAATGATCTTCCTTCCTTTCGCAAGATTCAAATTTCAGGTGGGAAAAGATATGATTTTATGAAGCTATATGAAAGAAATGATAAAGGCCTTTTGGAAAGATGTGCATCTGTATTTATTTCCAATGACACTGAATATAAGAGACGATGTTTGATACAAGTTGGGATACAGCCCTGCTATTTGCGCAGTCATTAATTCTATGTTGAAAGATTTTTTTAGTTACATAACCTTTAATTCATTTTGTAAAATATTATTATAGAAATTGAGGAATCATGAATTAAATAAAAACAAAACATATCTCTGGCTCTGGTTTACCCTCATGTAAAGATGCATTCAAAGATATTTAAGGTAGTTTCATCAAATTCATAGCTGTTTTGCTTTGGTTTTTTTTCTTTCATGTCAGTGCTGTACTGTTTTATACTGTGTACACAACAGTGTAATGTTGAACTATTGAAAGGAAAAGAAGTTTAAGATGTCTGCACAAAATTCGTAGATGTTTTTTTTTTCTTTTATGCCAGTGCTTCATTGTTTTATACCGTGTACACAACAGTGTAATGTTGAACTGTTGAAAGGAAAAGAAGTTTAAGATACCTGCAAAAAATTCGTAGACTTTTTTTTCTTTCATATTAGTACTCCAGTGTTTTCCGTGATAATTTAATATTAAACTATAGAAATTGAAAAATGATATCTAAGTTTCATTTGCTGAAGTGTTTCGGTTGTAAACTATGCATAAACCAAAATCTAATTTTCATACCTGTTGAGTTAGTATACAAGCTGTTGACAATGTAGACATATTGAGTTAAGAGTGTAAAAATCTTGTCAGGTTATAGAATTATCTTTGGGCATTTGTCTAGAGGGGAGACCCAATGACTTTAGATTTTGCTTATCTAACTATGAGAGGAAAGTTAACTTTGAAGTTTTTGGTTTTTTTTTTCTTTAAAATACTTTTTTTTTACTTAATAGTCTCAAATTTCTACTCAGAATCAACATGTAATCTCTAGGTTTGCAAAGCTCATGAAATGAAGTTTCAGACTGTTTTGGTGATTAAATACATTCAAAATGTAATTTCTGAATCATTTGGTCTTGCTTTAAGACAAATGTGAAGTTAATGGATTTAAATTTGTACAAGATGTTGAATCAGCAAATAAGATAAAAAAAAAAGGTGAATTAATGGATACAAAATTTTTACAGAGATGTTGAAACAGCAAATAATGCAAGAGTTATAAGTTTTGTTGCTGTTGTTGTTGCTATTGAAATAACTTGCCAAAATTTTTACAGAGATGTTGAAAACAGCAACTAATGCAAGAGGCGTATATTTTGTTGCTGTTGTTGTTGCTGTTTAAATAACGTGCCATAATTTTTATGATAATTTTAAGAATTTTTAAGCGACAGAGTATCATTCTCATCCTGTTATGCAATAATTATTTCATCTTTGTTTTACTAGTGATTCTGACAGCTCTGACTCAGATGATGATGCTTCGGCACTGAGACGAAGTTTAGCTCCTGTTGGAGGTAAGCCCATACGTGTGTGTGCATGCCTATGGGTGTGTCAGTCCCAGAAAACAGAGTTGCAGTTTTGCATGATTGACTTTAAATGAAAATCATTAGCTTAAGGAGTGGAAACTACTCAATTCTCTGTGTGGAGAACTTTCAGTAGACATGCTTTAGGCTTTCTGTGCAAAAAAGCATCAGGATTTTTACTTCCCCACTTTAATATTTTGAGTTGATCTCAGTGATGCATTTTGTGAGACTGCTACACATATTTATGTATATGTATATATATACTTATCTGCAACTCAATCCCTCACATTTTGAAAGATTAAAATCACAAAAATAATCCATAAACAGCCCAGTAAGATATCTTAATGATCTTGAAAATAACTCTTAGATCAAATGTTGGTATTTAGTTTGATGTGTTAAAAATGCTCAATTGATTTTTATTTACCATTTTATCTTCTTTTTGTTGCCATTTGTTGGACAAAAATATAACAATGAAAATTAAAAACCAAATATGAAGACTTAAATTTAAAATTTATCCATAAATGCAGGAACTCGCAGCCCCAAAAAGAGGAAACATCTACGCAATGCCAGATACCACTGGAGGAGAAGGCGGGGAGAAGAGCCAGAAGGTAAACAGCTCTAGTTTGTTCAGTCTGCACAACAGGTGGACAATTCTAAATTTATTTAGCCCTTAATTTTTACCCCTGCAAAGACCACAGAGGGAATTTCCAGACTATTTCAGTGATTTGAAATGTCAACTATCAAACACTCAGCAGTGGTTGTGTTCATTTTTTTTGCAGTTTCAAACAAGATGCATTTTTCTGAGCGTTTTGTTTGCTTCCTTTTCTTTTTGATCCTCTTTTTTTTTGTGCATGTGTGTGTTTGCACATGTGTGTGTGATTATTTGGCAGGAAAAGAAATAGTGCATCAACTGTTATTACATGTCAAGTATTGGATAATATTGTTGTTATATAGCTGTGCTGTTGTTAAGAGGAATATCTAGTGGTAGTTTTTAATTTTCTTTCAGCTGTTGCGACATCAAATGAGACAGGTAGAAGACGGATTTTTAAGAAAGCTGATACCAACATTGTATCGGTCAGCTTTGACACATTGCTCTCCCCTGGGAACATGTTTGCCGGGGATCCCGTGCCTTGCCCAAGCTGTTCGGCTATTTTGTCACACATCAGCAAACTTGAAGGCCAGGAAAGCAAGGTGAACTAAGCATGGAGCTTTGTTGCTGAGGGTCATAAGAGACTCTATCTATTATTTTAGCATTAAAACTCCACAGAATATTTTGAATTTCAGAATCACAATTTGTAAATGATGAAAAACATGAATTTTGATTATCCCATCAAAACAGTGTCTTTTTGTAAACTTTGCTGTCGATCATATATTTTTGTACTTTGGACTAGAGTGCAAGAAGAATCACAATTTTCAGTGTTGCCTCCTTTGATTCCATTTTTTTTTCTTTTAAAATCGACCAAAGTTGGGATTGTAAATTTTTTTTAATACGTAAGAGATGAGGAAACAAATTGGGGCTATTTTGTAGCTGGTATATTTTTCTCTTGTTTTCATTTTTGAAAAAATGCTATTGAGCCCACTCTGGATTCTGCAGGGATATTTCTGCTGTAAATTTGAGTTCAAAACCTACTTTCGATATCCCGACTTGATGAGGTCGTAAAAGCTTGACATCATCGTGTTGTGGATGCTACATGCATAAAACAAACAAACGTTATAAAAGCTTTTTCCTCCTAATCTCATCTGTAACATCTTTAGGTTTGGCAGTGCGAGTTCTGTGGCAAGAATGTGCCAGTAGATCTGGAGCTGGAGGAGATTCCAGGCACCGAGGATGTCACTTACCTGTTGGCTCCTGCCCCATTCACAGCAAGCACATCCATGGCAGGCCTGGACCGCTCACTGGTCGTGTTTTGTGTGGATACTTCTGGCAGTATGTGTGTCACATCTGAGGTATGTCCCTATTCGTTTTCAAATTGCAAATTTGTTCTTTTTTTATTGGCTCATGTAAAAGATTGTCTCACTTTGTCGATGATAACCAATGGTAAAATTATGTATTGATTTTTTTTTGAAAATTTATTCCACAGACAAAAAAGAAGAGGTGTCTTCTTCTTTCAGTGCAAGGTCTAAAGCAGACATGAGCAATCATGTTTCCCCACTGATTTTTTTTGTGTGTGCTCTCAATCTTATTGCCATTGAAAACATTTACCATTAAGCAATATCTGTAGTTTACTGAATAAGTTTTTGTCTTCCTCCTCCCTCTCTTATCCTTCAGTTCTCTTAGTGAGAATGATACATTCAAGTCATCTGTCCAGGCAAATGCTACAGAAGCTGCTTTTTTTTTCCTTTTTTGTATGATTGAGAAAGTGGTCTTTCAACATTTGTCTCATGCTGATGGACTAGAAACAACAAGACTAACATGTGCCTTACCTGTCACCAGTCCACTTTGATTTCATATCTCGCAATAACATTTTAAACAGCCTATTTGAAAAATATAACAAAAACAAAGAAACTATGCGCTGCATTTTTAATACATTTTAAATCAGTGATTTACACAGACCATACTACTGTAGTTTCATAAGTTTTTTGATGATAAAATATAGCTGAAACTTTGGCATTTCATTTTTTTAAAGAAAAAAATGTACTTCAAATGATTTTTTTTTTACATTCCCATTGTATACCTCCTTACAATGAAGCCATTCATCGCTTACCTCAATCTGCTTGTTTATTTCTAACATTAAAAAAAAATTTGAAAATTATTTGAAGTGACACATGGATTATAACTTAACTATACTTAATATTTGATTGTGGATTTCCTCAACGTTGGCAGATCTTTCACGATTTTTTACCTAAGAATCTTTTTTTAACTGAAGATTTCCGGCAAGGTCAAACTCCGTGGCAACAACCAGCTGCGACGTCTGGAGAGTTTCAATGAAGGAAATGAGAGCCAGTTTCTGCCGTCTCAACTGAACCATAGAGTGACCTATGTGTCACGCCTGCAGGCCATGCAAGCTGCTGTGGACCACCAGCTGAGTGAGATGGCCATGAAGCATCCAGACCGCAGAGTAGCCCTGGTGGCTTTCAATAATGAGGTATATGATACAGAGTAGCCCTGGTGGCTTTCAATAATGAGGTATATGATACAGAGTAGCCCTGGTGGCTTTCAATAATGAGGTATACGATACAGAGTCGCCCTGGTGGCTTTCAATAATAAGGTATATGATACAGAGTCGCCTTGATGGCTTTCAATAATGAGGTATATGATACAGAATCACCCTGGTGGCTTTCAATAATGAGATATATGATACAGAGTCACCCTGGTGGCTTTCAATAATGAGGTTTATGATACAGAGTCACCCTGGTGGCTTTCAATAATGAGGTATATGATACAGAGTCGCCCTGGTGGCTTTCAATAATGAGGTTTATGATACAGAGTCACCCTGGTGGCTTTCAATAATGAGGTATATGATACAGAATGGTGCTGATGGCTGTTAATAGTGATGTATGCTTTGGAGATGTCCCACTTGCTTTTACAATGAAAAATAATAAATAATTTGCAATAGTGAACAGTGTTTTGACATCAAGATTAAGGCAGAAATGGATGGATAAACTTAACACTTTTTCTTTTAAATCACAAAGCGAGGTAGGAGTTCTAATATAAATGTACGCTCTTTATGGGATGGTTTTCACAACTCCCCTCAGATTTTTTAAAAGGAAAAAAAATAAGTTTAATTTACTTACTATCTGCTACATCCAGCCCATGACTACAAGTCTCAAGGCATTTGTATTTGCATTTGTCTCAAAGAACCAAAGTATATTTGAATCTATAACAGTTTTTATTTTTAAGAAGTAAACGTAATTTTCACACATTGCAAAAAAAAATTTAATGACTGAATAGTCAGTTTTGTATAAGAAAAAAAAACCTTCTCTCAAAGATTTACCTATCTAAATGATCAGACTTGCAATTTGTAATCACACATGCAAACAGTTTAGAAAAATATTTTACTTGTACAACTGTAATTACAAGTTTATATGAGCACAAAATCATATTTATCACTGAAACATTTTTATCTATTCTTTCAGTTTACAAGTGTATTCCGATTTCTTCACTTTCTTGTAATTTTATTTTTATTGTGCATTGCGTTGAAACGTACCTGTCATCTGTTTAACAAAAAGTAAACATTTGTTGTGTATCAAGTGATGATTGAAATTGTTACGGAAATTTATCACCAGGTGACAATAATGGGTGACGGGAGTCAACAGGAAATTGTTGTGGCTGGTGATAAACTGGGTAAGCTAGAGCAATTGGATAAGGTTACAGAGGGCCTGAAATTACCTGAGGCCATCAAGACAACAAGGCAGGTGCTCGGAGATAAAGTCTACAGGTAAGAGGGTGGCCATTCAAATTTTTATATGCTTGCAGATGAATGTCATACAAACTGCCCTTTGCAAGGCTAAACTCAGTGTCCTGAGCTGTATATATCTTTAAAAATATATATATATAAAAAATTCTGCACGGGTGCAGAGTAGATTGTCTCTGATATATTTTTTTTCTTTCTTTTAGTTGAAAAGAAAAAGATTTCAGAATTTAGGTTTGTTTCACAAAAAGTGGGCTTGTCCCCTCATGCTCCAAACACAGTTTTCAAAGAAGCTGTTTTATCCCTCTGAGACAAATGATAAAAATAAAAAAAAATGTCAACATGTTTTTGATTTCTTTCATTTTATCTTGTAATTTTTTTGCTCTTTTTCTTAATTTCTCCCCATATCAAAACTATCTTTCTTTCTTACAAGGTTCATAATCAAATTTTGAGTGGTGTGAGGGATTAAAAAAATTTTGCTGTGCTATTATTAATGTTGACCTGACTTACCTTTCCTGATTCTCATATTGTTTCTGTAAATATAAGTTATTCTTTTTAATTATTTTTCTTTATGTAGCCTGGAGGAAGGGGGAGCAACAGCACTTGGCCCTGCTTTGATAGTGGCCATCAACATGGCCTCCTCCCACCCAGGGTCAAAGGTTATCTTGTGTACTGATGGTAAGGCTAACATTGGGCTCGGCAGGCTGGAGGGAGATGGAGACAAAGATGAGAGGGCGATTGAGCAGGAGGCATTGGAGTTTTACACCCAGACTGCTGAAGAAGCTGCAAAAAAGGGGTATGGAAACAGAAAATTATTTCTCCCTCTTTCCACAGCCATACCTGAGAAGATGTTGACAATCTTGTTTTGCTACTCATTTCTCCATTTGAATTCCGAAGATGCTTTTTCTGATAATCCATAGGTAAAAAAGACTGCGAAAATTATTCTTTATCTACCTTAACATTTTCCTTTTGGTTTTTTTGTATGAGTGAACTTTAAAAACTTGTGAAAGCCCTTAATAGTTATATAACTGCCTTTCAATCACTAGATAGGTGAGTAAAAAAAAATACTGGGAAAGAGAAGATACAATGTCTAGGCCTAGATTTATACTTTTCCTTTTTCAAAGGAGATTTTGCTTCTATTTCTACATGATGATGTCTATGCATCAGAAGATCAATACCTTTGCCAAATAAGTCAAAATTGATCAAAAGAAAATATTATCTCTTCCAATTTCCCTCTCTGCTTTTCTCCCCTTCAGCCTTGCCCTTCTTTTCTCTGTCCTCTTTCTCCACCCTATCTATATTTTTTTTTCAAAAAATACTACTGTCTGTGATTAAAGAGAGATTCATTTTATTGCTTGTTGAAGACGCATACAAAGAAAATTATAAATATTTTCTGACAGGGAATCATTTCTTGGTTTTTATCTTAACAGAGTGACAGTGTCCGTGATCACAATCCAAGGCACAGATTGTAAACTGGTACATTTGGGGACATTAGCTGACAAAACTGGTGGTCAGGTAATACCCCAGGCCCATTTCCCTAGATCTGTTTGAAATCTATATCATTAGACAGATATTCTGTAGTATCAGCTTGCAGTACTTTCTCAACATGCTGCAGGTCAACAGCTACTCTGACATTCTCTTAGGATAGGATAAAATCAAAAGTAAAACAGACAAGCTGAGAGGTCAGCATGGAGTGGAGGAAGGGCTTACATTTTATAGACTAGAATGAAGACTGTCAGGGACTGAATTCATCCAAAAACCAAGTTAGACATCTAGCCTTCTGGCCTTTACAATACGTCTTCAGCAGGCTAATTCCAGGCAAAAAAAAAATCTCCTTGTGCAAAATAGCTCGAGTTGTCACAACCAAAGTTCTGTTTTAACCCAACCCCAGGTAATCTAACACTCTCTTGTTAGTTTCTTTTTTTTTAGGTTATTTTGGCATTGTTATTTTCATCTTTTTTTAAATTGATGAGATGTCTTTTACTTTGTTGAAGGGTTATGGTTTGATTCTAGAAACTTTTATGAGGAAAGCAAAATTAAGAATAAGTCTAGCTTTAAGTCAAGCCAAGTCTTTTTGGATGTGGCAATAAAATAGAGGCTTCTTGTGTATTTTCTGAACAGCTAAATGATCATCGGTGAACTTTATTTAATTAATATAAGAAAAGATGAAGTATTATAATAGACATTTGTATGTATGACTTAATTTTAAAACTATATGTATGGGTTTGTGTGTTAAGGTGAACATTGTGGATTGCTTGAAACTGACTGAAGAGTTTGGAAACATTTTGGCAGATCCCATCATCGCGACTAAAGTGAAAGCCACATTCCTTCTCCACAAACAGTTGTAAGTTCACAGCAGTGCTTGATTTTGTCTTGGGAGATAATTTTAAATGTTTAACGTTTAACTGTATATTTCTTTTCTTCTTTTTTTTTTTTTTATATCTGAATTGTGAGATTTACTTCAAAGATTTTGATTTTTTTGTTTTTGTTTGGAACATATTAATTTCATTATGAGTTTTTTGATTACATGTATAGTTGCAAAACTGACATAACTTTGGAAACTTAATGTTAAAAAAAAAAATTAGGTTCAACTCTCCCATACCAAGAATGCTGAAAAAACTCTGTTAGTAATACCAAAGCTAATTATGTAAGAGTGGAGATTGGCTCTCTTTATGTGCGAATCAGAACTAAAGATAATGTGTGTGTGTGTGTTTAACTTATTGTATGCTTTCATTACAGACAAGGGTAAATCTTGCGTGTGTTTTTAACTCCTTGTATGCATTCATTACAGACAATATTAAATCTGAAAGTTGATCTTATCCTTTGTCTCTAAGGTATGTTGTGGATGATGCAGATCCGGACAAGCAAGATAGCAAAGTGGAGCAGAATGTTGGCAACGTGAAGACAAGCTCAACCATCACTTTTGAATTTGCCAAGAGAAGGGCAACTGCAGGTCAATAAAATATCACTGATTTTGATCTTTTATTTTCCAATTAAAAGAAATTACTATTATTGTTTAATGTAAGATCTTTAACTTTCTAGTTTCGTATTGTATTGATGAGGAGAATCTATGGTCTATGTAACCAAAAAGATTTGAGGGGCCTCAACTCATAGTTCCCTTATCAGTGGAGTTTTGAGAAGGGTGGTAGAGGAGCAAGGGCAAAAAGGAAACTTTAGATGTATCTATCATATTGTACAAAAATAGGTCTATACATTGAAACTCAACATGCACAGACTGGGAACAGAATATCACTGTCAGTATAAGCCTTTGCATCTGTAATCCTGGAATATAGCATGTTCTGCCCAGGTCCGTCTTTATAAACAAAAACGAATGTCTCTCAGTTTGGAATTTTTTAATATTTTAAACTCACCGCTTGGTTTTTGTATATAGCCAGTCCACAACAAAGGGATCTGAGACTTTCAAGCCCTCCATCATGCCAGGGCGCCGGTAGCGGGGCTCAGACCCACAGTAGAAGGTTAGCTACATATTTTAGGGTGGATTCACTATCCACTGTGCTACCAATGCTATTCAACATTGATTAGATATGATATTCTCAACAATCTCATTTTGTACCAAGGAAAATCCATATTTTCTCTGAGCGAATCAATACTGAGTGCTTCTTTTTCTTGTGGTTTTCAGAGAGTTCCAAAAAACCAAGCAAGAACCAAGCACAAGCACAAGGAGAAAGCGTATGTAATTTTGCTGGGATGATAGATTTTTTCTATTGCATGCTGGGCTTGACAGCATCTGAGTGACTGTGTAGCTGTTTAAGTTGTGACATCTACCAGAAATCTAAATAAAGAATAATATTAAAAGCAGCTTTTCAGACAGATTTATTTTTAGAGTTACTTAAACATATTTTCAGGAATTTGTGAAATCTACTTGTCATAAGTTATTACTGCATTTTTTTTCTTTGCAAGAAGTGCTATATAAATGAAACAAACAAAATGTAAACAGAAACATTGATATGCATAGATTAACTTTTTCAGAGTTATCAAAAATGAAAGTGAAGAGTTGAAAAGAAACGAAAACCAATTTTTAAAAATGCCAATAAAATCTTTTTTAAAATTTTTTTGAAGAGCCAGCAGCAAGAAGAGGCAGCTGGTTCTCAACAAATCCCAGATGAAGTTGTCCCCCCTTCAGAAGAGTGTATGGACATAGGTGGCGCTACTGCTGCTGAGACAAGTACAGCAGAGTCAAAAGATGCACTGCAGGAATTCCCGTTTCAGCTTCAGATAGAGTACATGGATGCTGAGGGAAACAAGGCATTGAGGGTAATCACTCGTAAACTTCCTGCCACCACAGACCGTAGCGTCACCGAGAGGGGTAAGCCTTCATGTTTTCTCTTCCTGCATCTCTTTCTTCTATCTATCTTTTTTATTTTAGCAGGTTATTGCTGTTGGTGTTAGGTTAGGGTTAATATTGAAAGATTTTTTAAACTGACGATCATCTGTCTCTGACAAGTATTTGTTTTTCTGGTGGATATAGCACATTTGAAAAAGCAGTGAAAATACAAGGCCTATACAATCATTTTAGTTTTTCAACTGCACATTACATTTTATCTCTTGCCTGGATCCTGAGCCATCATCCTCTTTTATTTCTTATATAGCTGTGAACCTGGAAGTACTTGGGGCTCATGCTGCTAAGAAGTCAGCTGATTTAGCACTTCAGGGCCAGTACTCACGCTCCAGGGGTGTGGCTTTGATGAACCAGAGATTGGCATGGAGACAGGCGTACGTAAAGAACTAAATCTTCTTTTTTTGTCAGACCAGGAGTAGACATAAGCAAGAATGTTTTGATACCCATTGCTATGCTTTCATTTCTTTAATGAATTCATACAGTGTATTTCACTTATTTTGATATTAAATTTGCTGTCTCTACGCTGACATCTGAATAAAGAACAAATATTATTCTATCTTGCCAATAGCAGTTTATTTTCATAATAATAGTCATGCTTTTCTCAGCCTTTCTCCCATGTAAACCCGCTTTTTTTTGGTGTCTTAGGTATTCCTCTATGCTCTTTCATGCTGGATTTCATGAAACTTTATATCAACACTCATGCTTTCCTTAGCATTTTTCCTATGTAGACCCTCAATTTCGGTCTCTTAGGAATTCTTATATGCTCTCTCAGGCTAGATTTCATGAGAGTTAATATAAAGAGGTATACTTTCTTAAGCCTTTATCCAATGTAGACCCTTTTTTTGTCTCTTAGGTATTCTTTTATGCTCTCTCATGCTAGATTTCACTCTTTACTCTTGTCATCAAATTGTACTGTTTTATTCTTAATGTCTTTTGATGGAACATTAATTGATAATCAATTTTGTGAGTAGTGTAAAGCAGGCAAGTATACACGAGATGTAATCCAGTGTAATCAGGCTGCTAGCAACTCTTATGGGGTAGTCAGTTAGATGAACAAAGCTAACTGCCTTCCTTTACATATGCTTCAAAATAAAAGTAGATTCACACAGTTTGCTTATTTGATCTCAGTTAGTAGTGGTGGAAAGTTCCTTAAAAGCCAGTTAAGATGAAGTCAGATATCATAGTATCAGTCTTCACACACCACTGTGCACAACATATCAAGTACCGTCTGTGGTGTTTGCCTGTTTAAGGGTGTGCTAGGACTGGAGAAGT
>BLXT01000273.1:2052178-2072031 GCA_019648995.1 Plakobranchus ocellatus | reverse complement strand
AAAAGGATCGCACTTCATAGAAGCATCATTTGGGAGAAAAATTTCAACAGACTTAAAAAAACAAAAATAAAATCTAAACAAGATTCATCCTCGCTTGTCCGCAATTGAAATAAGGCCTTTCAATCCGATAGTTTTTACCAAACTGATTAGTACCTGCCTCAATATCCAGAAGTTGGTGAACTCTGGCAAGTCACATGGATCCCACCTAGACCAATGTAGTGTATTCATTGAGGTAACACTGACACGTGAGGATTGCAAGCTGCTAGTCAAATCCGACTTATCGACATGTACTTTTGCTAAAATGGGTGGGTTTTTGTATCTGTGTATGCATGCTTCATTCTTATATTAGATGCGGTTCTGATTGTTTTCAGCACTATACATGCTAATTGCTATACATGTGGCATTGTCTTGTTCAGTAAGAATGTATAATTAATGTGTACATAAATACATATCTTCTTCATAAAGCAGAAATTGACCAATGTTCCAAATCGATTACAAGTTGAATTGATTTTAACAACTTCTACTACTGTAAATAAATGCATACAATTACAATGTACATGTATTGATATGTTATGATACAGTATCTCTCATAGTCTTATATGATCTAATTATTACTTTATATAGTTATATACAGGCTATGTATTTGAAACCATACTCAATTGAAAGGCAGAACCCTTTACAAATATACATACATTACATTATGTATTGAAATCTGTGCTGTGTAATCCTGAACTTTATGTCAAAGCTTGGTATGTATACTTTCTTTTACATCATAACATTTAGCAGACATTTAAATCTCAAGTAAAGATGTTTGCAGACCAATATTAACAGAACAGGTAAAGAAATAGACCAATTTCTGTAAAGTAAGAGCTTTATTTTTTAACAAGATCAATACAAGTTAAATACAGTCTGGGTAAACTGCAACAATGATACCAGATGATAATGATACAGCTACATGAATAACCTGATCTCTTGGGGGAAAAATGCGGCAATTTCTGAGAAATAAATCAACTCTTTTAAAATAGCCACATGTATTCAAAACTATGCAAACAACCTCACAACAAAACAAATTTCATTTTTAATGCCATTTAAATTTGAACTCTATGCTTATTTGTTTTTGAAATAATAAAAATGTAATGTTTAAGATAGCTCAGCAAGCAGAATGTCTGCCTACCATGAGGGGATAAAAGTAAGAGGATTTGATTACCAAGGTAATAAAAAAAGTCCTATAATCTTTTATCTGTAAGCTAAATTCTTGAGAGAAAAAGTGGGCAATAAAACTTCTGCGATGTAAAGCCATCTTTCTCTGTTTAAACTTTAAGCAAGCAGAGTGATATGAAAAAAAGTATCCATCCAATTAGGCCTTGGTCACAGGTTCCTGCCCAAGAAACATAATTCGCCTCACTAAAATTTCCATTAAAATTAAAACATGACACTCTGATATTAAAAGAGTATAACATATGGAAGACAGCAAATGGCTGCATGACTAACTTATAAAATTTTTTTTGAAATCAAATGCAAAGAGAAAGAAAAGTGGGAAAAGAAATGTGTAGGCAAGGAAAATGCAGTGATTATATTTGGGACTTTCCAACCACATCAAAACAGATTCTACAACCTCTCAACCTCTATAAACTTACAAAAATTAAGATAAACATTGCTGAAAATGAAATGCACTGATCAAGCTGCAACAAATTGATCTTAGGAAGATTCCACTTTGAAAAGGTTGCAATCTTCTTCTTCTTAAGGTGCCTTGTCTGGAATCGACATTGGAGATCATGTTTCTCCACTCAAACCTATTCTCAGTTAACCTCATAAAGTTGTTGTTGCTACCGTTTCATGTTGTAGGTGACTTAAGACTTTCAATAGGTGATCGCAACATTTCAAAGTGAATCTAAAGTATAATTATATGTAGTAAAACATTTTAAGCTAAATTTCAAGATAACACTGATAAAGGAGAAAAAGAGGCATAATATGTATGACATCTGCATTTTCTTGGCTTGCTTAAATAAGATATCAAACACATATAAATCTAGTGATTATGAGGTAAATCAAAATGCCTTACTTTGTCCCTGGGCTAACATAATGGCAAAACTCATTTTAGGTCTTTTTAATTTAATCATGGAAAATCTGAATTTTTTTTCTCTTTTGGATACCTTTGTCCATTTGATTGATTCATGTAATAAGAAAATTACAATGACGTATTTCTACAATATGAACATCCACTGGTAGCTCTTGAGCCCAGAAACGCAATAATCTTAAAATCACATTTTGGTGTAAGTCTGAATTACATGCCATTTATGTTAGCCCAATGACAACTGTATCCATTAGGCATTTCTTTGAGCCCTGGTGAATTAAGTAAACATCACATGAAAACATTTTAAAAAAGCAAAATTAGCATCAGAATCCAATTTCATGTATGGACATCCATGTTCTACATGCATGCACATTTTCACTCCGTAAGACACACAATCCTACCCTTTTTCATGGCAGAAACCAACACTTTGCTATAGTAACACTCGCTTCGGATTCACCACTCTTCATGTGAATTTCATCAGCAATTTTTAATTTTTTGTTCTTGTCCTCTTCTATTTAAAAGAAGTTGCAAAATTTAACACAATAACAACATTGTAAAATATCACTGAAACAAACAAGGAACTGTGACGTCACCTACAGGTATAAAGTATCTTTCCTTATCCTCTGAGCAAACTTAAATTAATACATGTGAATAAATATTTTTATACCTTACAGTAAGCCTGGTTCCTACGGTTTATTTATTCTTTACAACCCAACGGACAGATACCAGGGAATCCTAAAGAAACAAAGTTGACTTGATTGAATCTGCCATAAATATAAGTGCTCTAAACATCATTTTTTCTTGTCTTCCGCTTTGATAAATATAACTATAAGCTTATAACTCTTAAAACTTTAAAGTTTGACCCCACCATGGGCAACATAAAAAATGCTTTATATCCAACATTCCTATGACATTTATGAAGAACATAGAAAAAAAACAAAATAATTCAACTCCACATAATTAAAATTTTGGTTATTCCCATAGACTTCAAATTATAAAATACCAATGTTTTGCATCTACATTCTCAGGCACAATTTGGCTAATTCAAATTATAGGATTAAAAGCAATAAAAAAATTTTTTTTTTTAATTAGAGTCAATTCATAAATTTCTCCTCTTCGATAAAAAAATAACAAAAACTTTATCAAACATGTAAAAAAATTGTATAACATTATATTCGGCTTTTAATATCTCACACAAAGCATTTTCTATTCAATCCGACCCTTGCAACCCTGACTTGATGGTCTAGACTAAGACATCCTGCTAGACTCCCTCTGAAGACGCTGACCATAAACTCGAGACACCAAGTTCCATGTATCCATATATCGGTCCATGCACATTGCTATGCATTTCTGGGAAGAACAACAACAACGAAAAAAAAAAACATGTTTAAAATTGGTGAATATATTTGTCGCTAAGTTAAAGCCATGTTTCCCTTTGACAGATGAAAACGACATGTTTTGACTGGATATTATACATCATGTATGAATGACAAGTTTTTCTTTGGACAAGATGACTTTCCTGTGTTTAAAATAATCAGCAAATCAAAATCGACATATACCAAGGTACTGGGTCAAACTTTATCACAGTTTTCATTCTATTCAAAACAAGGAGAAATAGTCCGAACATTGATTACAGCTGAGTAAGATATTGCGGGAGCATAAGTTACATCAGTCTCAGATCAGTCTGATAAATCTAAGCTGTTCACTTTCAATAAACAAAAGTACATGTACTTATAATCTGTTTCTTCAATGAGTAATCAATCCCCAAGACATGATCACATTCCTGCAAGAAATGCGTGCTAGCCTAACAATTGGTGCAGACTCACATGCCCTGGTAAAACGCATTATTATTTTTAATTTTGAAATCTTTAAATGAAAATTATTGAGGCTGCCAAAAGAAATAAGCCTAATGAGAAAAAGAGAAATGACTGTCCATAAAACTATAATGAAAAACGACCTTAAATCAAGATCTATCACAAATAGAACACAGATATGCTTTAAATCTTTTTAAATGAAAATTATTGAGACTGCCAAAAGAAATAGGCCTAACGAGAAAAAGAGAAATGACTGTTCATAAAACTATAATGAAAAACGACCTTAAAATCAAGATCTATCATAAATTATAAATATAGACCAGCTATGCTATTAAATCTGTAATACTCAATACTCACATAAATATAATTAGGGTGGGGTGGAGGAACAAAACAGGGTCAGAAATCTCTGCTCTAAAGCAGGTCATCAACCCAAATAGCCATCCATACACGCCTACCACAAAATTTTTTTAAAGAGTACATTGCTAGACAAGGACATATGTTGAGTACACATTTCAAATTGGCACAGTAAAAAAAAAGACTTTATCTTCCCACACTGGTATTCATTCAAACGAAATAAAAATATTGTATATATATATCTGATAATTTGAACTTTCAAAGTATTTTAAAGACACTTGCGATTCATTAGTCATTCCCATATAGAATTGATTGATAATTTTTACACTAACCTTGACTATGTTTTCAAGCAATGTGAATCAGACTTTACTGTGGGTGAGACTTTAGTATAAAATCATTAGTATGATGATTATTTTGAGTACCTGTTCAGAGTTGTCCAGCGTGGTGCCAGGCTTGGAGATACATTTCTTGTAACATTTTTCTGACATTTTCTAGAGAGAGGCAGAAAAAAAACAACAAAAAAACATTACTCTCATAAATATGAATTATCCAAAGAAAAAGATAAAAATTATTCAAAGACAAAAAATAAAAACCAGGCCAATGATGATTGAGAAGGATAGGGAAAAAAAGTTACTCTCATAAATGTAAATCACCCGAAGAAAACAAGAGAAAACTATTCAAGCAAATACAAAAAATAATAAGAGGCAAATGATGACTGAGAAACAAATAGGAAAAATCAACATAGATGTCATATATATGGTTGGATTTTGCTGATCCATAGAGTTTTGTACAGCACCAAGTGATCCAGGAAGCTGAAAATATGAACCATGAACCATGTATCATTTAGGCATCCCAGTTATGTTGAGAGATTACTGTAAGTAATGGATTCAGGTAGAACCTATAAACTGAGAGAAAGAATCACAGATACATGTATAAATATTTGTATGCTGGCATTGCCATGGAGTGTACAATATCCTAATCCTGTTATTCTTAGCTAAACAAATCATCCTCAGGGTGGCTTCCAGTGCTGGAGGCAGATATTACATACCAGTACCACCTTTCAGGCTTTCATGGATGATACCATAATCTTCTGCTACTACAAGGAAAGTGAAACTGGCCACATTTCACTTTCACATCAGATGACCTAGCTAAAGAACAGGTAATCCCTTCAATGGCTCTATACATTAATTATAGCACTCAAATCTAAGCTTGGTAAATAAGACTAGAGAGCTTGGTTTTTAAAATTATTTTGTTCCAAAAAGTAAGGGAGAAATTTTTCAAAATATTTTCACGATCTTGGATTTCTCCAATTTTATGTCCCTTTTATCTCAAAACTATGACATTATGATTAATAAGGTATAGCTGTAAGAATACAGAAAAAACCAGAATGGTATACGTATATTGCTTAATTTATAGTGTTTTCAGATTATTAAATAATAGAGGAAAGATTAGAGACACATACAACGATTTGGTGCAGGGCGTTAATGAGAAAAAAAAATTAAATTAAATTAAAAATTAAATGCTATAAAATACTCATGAGAAGATTTCACTACAGGTGAGAAAATATCCTGAGTCTATTTTTAAACGGTCGGACAAACACACATTTATAAAAGCCCATCTGGATGCATAAAGCCTTTTTTAAAACCTAATATCTGATGATGAGCTCACCATGCTGCCTAAACTATTTGTTCTAAGGCTCTTGATCTACAGCTTGTTTGCCCTTCCTATGTATTTTGCTAGGGGGGTTATAAATAAATTTTGTTTCTCCACTTGGTCTCTTAAAATTTCTATTCAACACATACATTTGAGCACCAAAGGCCACAATCTCAAAATCACTTCTAAGCAATGCAGTAAATTTTGCTAAATTTCTTTTTATCCTAAGCAATTAAACTAATTGTTAAGAATGTTTGAAAGAGTAGAGAATGTATAAGGTTGAAATTTCAGAATTTGCAAACATTTCTTGCTACATGTTTTTTAAATGTGACAACAATTTGTGCGACTCTATGAATCTGTGGAGGAATTAACTTGTAAACATTAAGGATTGTAGCTTTGTCATTTTAATCATCAAGAGGACCTATTTATTTTTTGGCACTTTCAAATAAACGCTTCTAAATTATATAGATTCTGATTCAGAAAACCAAAGGTTTTGCATACCCTCTGTTGCTGCTGGAGCCATTCAATGCACCTTGACTGTAACATTTCAGCAGGAAAGGACAACTTCAATCATGTCATGTCAACAGAAGGACAGTGCCATACAAAATAAATGGACACATACCTGATCTTTTAAAATCATTTTCTCTCTCCATATGCTTAGATGACTAAATTATGACATAACATGTATGTGATGTTTTTAAGTTAGCTTTCAGAGTCACATGTAGCACCATTTACCACCTCTGTTTAGGCAGGAACAAATTTCACTTTTACTGCTCTTACTACTTCTACAGTCCAAGCCCATAGATTTGGTAAATTACATGTGTTATTAATCAGGGACGTCAGTGGCCTCTGACAAAAAGCAGGAAACTTGTATAGTAATAAAGAGTTTACTCAAAGCTGTATTTATAAAGTATAACTGACTTTTAAGCAATACAAATAGGGCAAAAAGTCGGAAAACTGGTATCCCTGATTAACATTGATTAAAATAACGAGTTGACACGACTCTACAGCCCACAGTCCCACAGTGTATTGTACTGGAAACACATAAGCTGTTTGTATTGCTTAAAAGTCAGTTATACTTTATAAATACTTTTTGTTCATATTAGTTTTTAAAGTCAAATGGCTGTTATTTTTCATTCTGATTACTACTATATCAACTGTCCCTGCATCCTCAGGGTTCTTTGACAAATAATTTTGTTCCCAAAAGTGCTGTGCCTGAGTTTTCCTAAATTTTTTAAACTGAATATGCCATGGGACGTAATTCACAGCAAATGAGCAACACGTATGAAACTTATTAATTATGTGGAGTGTTTATTACGGTATACGCCTAATAATTATAAAAAAAAAAACCATGTGAAAAATTTTCGTTATCCGCACACGGGGGTGAGAGTACTAAATTTTCTTATTCTCACCCTGGGGTGAGACTCCAGGTATCTACGTTGTTCTCACCCCCTCTACGAGATTACCATTCAACTATCACCTATATTTTCCCATGTTCCCGCCCTTTTCTCGTATTTGTCCTCTGGTCTTTACTTCGTTCGGTACAATGGCGGCATTGAAAATAGGTGACACGTTCTTATTGTTTGAGGAATTCTCACACCAACTAGAACTGTTTCAACGTGAAACTAATACCCAATTCACCATCATGTCAGCTGAAAGGCTTAAAGAAAATGATACCCTGCGTTACAATATCATAAAGTATGTGTGTAAACAAAGTGCTAAAGTTCATCAACCTCAGAGCACTATGGAACGACCCATTCAGAAAAAAAGTCTCGTGAAAACAACTAAAAACACTTCTTGTTAAGGAACCCTTTTGTGTACATAAATACAAGGTCCAGCATGAGGCTTTTTTGCATGACGTCTTCTCAAGAACACATCCATACCAAAGATCTCTTTATCAGGGTAAAATTACACAGTAAAGCAGCAGAAATCAATACTTCGTGCTTAATAAAGTGATCAAACTTTATAAAGTATAATGCGGTATAAAATCATACTTTTATCATAAAAAAGAACACTGAATTCTTTCTAGCCTTTGAAATATCCTCGGTCTTCTTAACGCAGTTTTTCAAAGTGGTCGACTTAAAAGTTAATCGATACTTTTATATACATATTTATGTCAACTATTGATTGCTTTAAATTAGGGATAAACAAATAGTATAATGTTACGGCTTACAAAAGTATACTTCATTTAGATAAAATGTAAACAAAATATATGGAGAGAGGTTATTCTGAAAATATATTTTCAGGAAAGTTTCTCAGCATGGATGCAAAAAATTTTTTTACTATTTCAAAATTGCATGATAGTGTAAATTGCTCTACTTTTAAGTACAACATTGTACAGAAGAGCCAAACATGAGGGCAAAGAAATTTTTTTGCTTCACAGAAAGGAAGTGTCCATAAACCTGCGGCAAACAAAGTTAGACATAAAAATCATATAAAGTTATTGTATGTATTCTGTTCTCAGATCGATATAAATAATTGAAGTGGTATGCGTACATCAATAAGAAAGTTATTTATGAAGAGCTTGTTTTACAAAAGGATTCATTCAAACCCAAAATTCCATTGGCACCAAAGAATTAAACTTTAATTTTAACTAAAGTAAAGACTTCACACCAAAAGAATGAGTTAAATTATTAAACTAAGACACGGTACAAAATTTAAAGGGACGAAATGCTTTTCTAATTCTTCATAAAGAGACAAAATGCTTTTCTAAGTCTTCAAGTGAAGTGCTTAGGCTCATGTGATAACTGATATATATACATTTATGTACTTCCGATTGAGAACAGTGGTAAAATATCCTCCTATAGGTTACCTCTGCACCAGTTTTCCCCAACGACAAAAACAGAACTGCAACCATTCATTTCATAACAACAAAAATCATTACTACTGCTATTACTATACTACATTACATTTTACCACTAGGTTGATTTTAAGTTTTACTTATCACACATTCTCAGAAAATACACTTATTTTTCATCATTCGAGCAATCATTTATAAAGAGTCATTGGGTCCCTTTTTTACATTTTGAAAGCAATCAAGGGTAAAAATGCCCAATTTCAAGATCAGGTTAATTAGCATAACCTCCTATTAAAAGTCTAGGGAGGCTGACTGTACAATCACCTAGAATTCTAATTCTTGTTTTAAAATTAAGGTAAAAAAATCTATTACACTAGTAAATAATTTTTTAAAATTAGGGTTCAGATAGAGATAAGAATGTCAAATAGAGGTTGTGGATGAGCACAGCCACTACAGAAGTACCAGTAGATCCTTTCTTTGGTTTCTATCTTATCTAGGGGAAGGAAGGTTGCGTAAGGTTGAATTGAACAGTTCAGGTAAAATGAGACAAACAAAAGGTATAATTACAAAAGTTTTTATAGATCTAAACAACACATTAATTGTATTAATCGTAAAAAATAAGAATGGTAGAGTGAGTAGCCAGGAGTAAAAATGTGATGGCTGTCATTGATGTCTCATTAAAGGACATGGATATTATTATTTACGCAGAAGAAAACAAAAATTAGTAGAGATCAAAGCGATAAACGGCGTGGTGAGAATATTGAATTCCCCATACTCTCAGCCCGGGGTGAGAAAAACGATTTCCCCAGCCTCCTCCATATTCTCAGCCCGGGCTGAGAATAACGACTTAAAATATATTCTCACCCAGGTGAGAATAACGACAGCCATAAAAAAAATTGTGGTTAAAGATGTTTTACCTGTAGCAGCTCTTGAGCATTGGCTAAGGCAATTTGTTGTTTTACTTGGGACATGAGCTGCTCTTTTGAAGCTGAATCCATCTTGCCTCCAGGAAGTGCATTTGATGAAAAATCCATGATGATGAAACTGTAGGTCTAGATCTATAGTCTGTAGAAGAGATGGGCGAGGCTTGATCTGTAGATCTCAACAGAGATGCGTGTAAAATCTATACTGACCAGACTAAACTTTGAATCTTCTGATTTTTAATAGGCTTAGAACAAGATTTGCTATGGACTCGATGAAATGCCTTTTTATTCTGTCAGATCTATTTTAGATCTAAATTTAGATCTAGAGATCTAGACTCAAGATTAGATCTAGATCTAGATCATTAGAGGGTCCACACCTAGATAGCAGAATTCTTCCTTTAGTCAAGTCTGTTGCAGATAAAACTCTGAATTATAAGGAAAGACTAATCTAGAAAAGATATTTAGATACTATGCTTATTCGATTTGGTAACCGGTGATGAAACGAGCTTGCACAGAAAACGAAAGAACCAGGTGCAAGGTCATGCTTTCTGAGCCTGAAAATATAATTTTAAGATTTATCTCCCTTCAGGTCAGCTTAGTTGAAAACATGAGGCTAAATGACGAGATATAGAATGTAGCTAGCAAGACTTTCAATACTTTCTTTTTTGGGTATACCGGAGGGTTTCCAATAAAAAAAGGCAATTTTTTAAATAAGTTTTCACTTGCTGCGTCCAATGCTGCAAGTTAAACTAGCCACAAATCAGTATTTTTGAAGATATTAATGATTATCGGCCACTCATTACAAATAACCATTTTTGAGCATCAGCTTCATTTCTTGACGAGATGGTGATATGGTCGTGCAATTTTACATATTGCTGAATGCAAAATTCATATGATAATTTGATGTATTAATCAAGTCTATCGATAACGCACCATTATTCAGTCAAATCTTAATGATTTGTAGCTATCAGTGACATTCATTTTTTTTTCAATTTAGATTGACTATTTTTCCACGTTCAGATTGTACTTTCGGTTTCGGGGGTCAATTAGGAGTCATCACTGAGTGTTGACCTAATCTAGATTAGATCGAGATCTTATGCTAGATCGATCTTAGATAGATCTAAATTTATGTCTTAATAAGGTGGTGACATTAAAATAGGATTTAGATGTCCATCTATCTGTGATAATCTTGATCCTACTGAAAGGTTTATATGACCTTAGATAATCATATAGATCTAGATTCTAGGCCCAAGTTTCTGAGCTGATACGATGTCCAAGTCGCGATAGATTTCAAGACTCGTGATCAGGCTAGAGTCTAGATTAGGATCAGAATCCACAGATTTTCACAGACAATCGAAAAGTGAAATAGAATTTAACTTCAGTATTAGTCTATGTATTAAAGCAGATTTTATCTTTCCCTGCCAACTGTACAGGCCTTGTTTAGGTTTGGCTGAAAGCCTACATTTAACAAAGGCTTTGTTTACTAAATTATTGTATTTAACAATTCTGATCATCTTCACTAGGCCTAATTCACATTAGATTGTTTGGCGAGTCAGTAGTGAATATTTAAAAATGATAATTTTATCTTCAGTTTATCGGGCACTCGTTGCAGTTGGCGATCGACATGTACCCACAAAATTCAGAGCCCTGTGGGAGCACCCTGCAGGTAGAGTGAAGAGAGATTTTATAAAAATTAGGCTAGATTTAGACTTGATTTAGATAAGATGTCTTGATGCCAGTCTTAATGAGTTGAAAGATTTTTACTTTCTGACTTGTTTATCATTATCTTTTGGGTTCTATGTCTTCAAAGATTTAAATGCTTTAAAAGGCCTTGATTTGCAATCTGCCTCTCTCCATCACTCACTGCTGTCTGCGCCGCTCACTTTGTTTCGAGCGGAGCCATACATTGCCCAGCTCAATGCTAGGCCCAGCGAAATATTACAGCTATTTCAATAACGGTGTAATTATGGACAGTATGAGGTGAAATTTAAGGCTTAAAGACAAGAAATGCAATGATTTTTAGGCCATTTATAACTTTATAGATGGTGTAAGAACTATTTTAAGGTAGAATAAATTTAATGGGTCAGGTTGACATTAATTCTGAATCATTACACAAAAACTTGAATAAATAAAAATGTACAGTTGGACGTTTTTGAAAATGAGGAAATTAAAGAGATGTGTCTTTACCTTTTGAAGATGTTGATCTCTTGAAATGTGGTGTCTTCATTTGACAGTAAATCCAGGTTAAAGTAAGATTTATATGTCTGCACTGCAGGTAACTTTGTATTTCCTGTCGAAGAAAGCCAGCGACCTCCACAAATTCTTTTAAAAACACAGTCAGCTAACATAGTCTTGACTTCTTATCCCTCGTTTAGTTTCTGCAAGTGATGGCCATGAACAGTTAATATGTGTTCATTCACTCATTCTTTACTCAGTCTCTCTTTTCATTCACTCATTCTTTACTCAGTCTCTCTTTCCATCTTTCTATCTTAGTTTCTCTCTCGCACTTTCTCTGCTCTAGGCCTACATGTATTAATTTTACTCGCTGTAAGTAGAATGTAGATTATACATTGCCTGTGATACGCCACACATCGATAAATTTCAAAGATTTTTTTTTAACAGTTCATATATAAGATTTATTTTACAGGATTTATGTGATCTTCACAAGATTTTATTTACAATTTGAATTGAACCACATATATCTTAATGATCACTGAGATCATTGTGATTGTGAACAGTAGACTAGGTTTAAGAATAATTGTCTCCCGCTCTCTCTCTCTCTCTCTCTCTCTCTCTATCTCTCTATTTTCTACTATTTATTTTTTGTTTTGTTTCTTTTTTCTCTTTTCTGAAATAAGTGTTTTAGGATGTTGAGATGTCTGTAGCAGGCGAGATTTCATAGTTTTCTGTCATTGACTTGCTTCTTTTTTCATTGTGTGTCTTCTTTTCTGTATTTTTCCGATAGTTGAATGTAAAAGTTCCCCTAGTGAACCTAAGCTAAAGTTATATTTCTGTATGAATGGTATTCAGTGATGCTGTAAAATGTGATGTTTTGGCAGAACTTTGGGTGGAAAGTTTTTGTGATATACTGTCATGCCACTGTAAAAAATCACAAAATAATCACTTTTGTTTCTTAACTAACATATACCACGGAAAAAAGGCAACAGAATCGCCTAATTTAGAGGCAGAAGTATAATGTTTAGGCGTCTTAAAATGGAGAAAATGTTCTTTCGAATGATACTACACTCGATTGTAGTTCAAACCTTGGGTTTTGTTTTTAAGCAGGCTGGAAATTTTAGCTAATTTTAGGACAATTCCTATGCACAGCGTGATAAGAGGCCCAGGGCTGTTAGATCAAATACCGGCAGGTGATTAATCACGGGAGCGGCGCTATGCAGTGGCGAATTTATTAAGTCTCCTAAGCATGGAGAAAGTTTTTGTTCTCCTCACAAACTAAATTCCCACCCATAACATTGTAGCAAGATGCTGTGCACTGCTTAGCTTGCCTCATTTAGGTCATGTTATGTTTCCCAATCTGCCAAGTCTTACTCAGTTGTCCTTTACTCCTCTATTCATTAACTTTTCCTTCAAGTTGATGTGTTTATGTCTTCTTAGATTGATAGCAAGAAATTTTAGTAAATAAACTTTGCAATAAGAAAAGTAGAGAATGGCAGAGATGTCTGTGACATCTTTAAAAAAAATTTAAATTTAAAATTCGCTTTTTTGACATTCCTATGTCTGATTTATAAAGACTGGTCTCAAAAGATGAGATACAGTAGGCCACACCTAAACTGAAAAAATGGCTAAAACAAAAAGAAATTGAAGGGCTTCCAGTTTTTCCTCTTATTCTTTCTTAATAAACATGCGGTAAACCGAAAGCATTGGCTGCCTTACTATTGCTAAAGCGAAGTAAAAACTACCGGGAAAGCCCAGTCACTGTCCGACCGACATATAATAAAAATGTATTTTTTATTTACACACCTTGCCCCTCCCTTTCTTTCTCGCATTACTCCATGCAAACCCAATATTGTTACCGTTACCTCACACTACAGATGGCCAGGCCCGATGTCTGGCTAGGTCTAAGTCTACTGCACACACCCGCCCATCCCTTCTCTTCCACCACTCAGTTATGCAGCGGGACCGTGCCAGACACTCCCTACATGTCTAGGTCCTGTCAGCGCAAAGCTAAGCAAGGACTTCAGTACCGGAAAACTTGGGGAAATCTTAGGTGATGATTAAATTGTAAAAGTAGAGGACTTCAGGACCGGAAAATTTACTTAGGAGATGGAGAAGGAAATAGAGAGATGGATAAAAAAGAGAAAAAGATTCATGGATAGCGTGTTCATTCACATTGTGATATGACAATGGGTGGGATTGGTTTAACTTCATATTTTGGAAGCTAATTACTCTCCTTTATTAATCTTACTTATTTAAGAGCTATGCTTAAACCAAAATAGAAATCAAACTCCCTAGAATTTTGGTTTGAATGTGTTCCACTGTCCCATCTATTAAAGAAAATGTTTTGCTTTGTGGCCCATACATTTGGAATTTCTAGACTGAATCCGTCAGAATGGCACATATAATGTTTACATTTCAAGAATAAACAAATCTAAAAAGGTCAGTAGATCAAGCAATTCATTCAAACTAGATAAGACTTTGCAGAGCTTTGCATTGTCAAAAGGCTCATTAAATAATGGTCTTGGTCTTACGATTGTTTTGGTTCATTAAAGTTATTTTTGAAAATATATTAAATGGAAGAACATTTGACTTCATGAGTGGCATTCACAGGTTATGACCATTTTGAAAAATTGAAGTGCTCTTCAAGTTTTTTTCACAAATTTAACTTTTTTTGTATGTTATTGTGTTCTACGGTCTTTTTTGTAAGACTGTTTAATTGTGAGAGCTTTATTTCTCTTTGTTCTTTTAGGGAAGAGATGTGAATAAAATAGCTAAAATCATCCATAGATTATGAAGCATAATTGTATTTTTAAACCTACAGTTATTTAAAAATCCAATCTAGTGAGAGGGGGGAAAAAACATTCTTTTCTTCTGATCATTCAGGAAAGTCAGATGTAAAGTTGTATGTGTTACAAATTTATAATATTTGCCTAGCCCCATTGTAATTAGCAATAAACACTATTTCTAAAATCCAGTCTGCTGCAGTGTGTTACCATAGTATGTGAATTTCAATTACATCCTGTAATTTTTTTCAAGTGATTTACACCTTTTTTTTTCTGTCATATATGCTGTGTGTTTGTTTATAAGCTGCCTCACTGCAAACAAGCAGATTTGCCATAAATGGACAAGGCAAAATATTTATTTTCTTTTCATCAAATCTTCATTTTCTATCTGCTGTTTTACAGGTCCCAAGACCATACATTTTTGGGCCCCAGGTGCAAAATGGGTGAGTAGGTATTGATGCACGTAAATTTTTTAAGATTCCCTTTTTAAACGTCAATTGTAAATAATAATAATGCCTTGACTTCATCATTAGCGGCCCATTATCAGCTCTAGAAATCAAATGATTTCACTTTTTTAGATCACAACTGAAAGAATAAAAGTAAGGGAACTTAACATATCTGACAAAAAAAATGCTCAAAATTTTTTTTATGGATGGATTGTACAATTTTTTGCAGTGGTTGAGTCTGTGTATTAGTACGAGTGAATCAGCTAATGAGCTATTGTTATGAAAGAAAAAAAGATTTTACATTAGTACAATAAAGATATAACTGAAGCTGTAAAAATGTCATTCGATGATGTTTGAGAGGAAAGAAAAATGTCAACAACAAAATATGCTGTCCTGTAGTCCATTTTTATGTATGCCACATACATAGTTTCTATAGGTATCGTGGGGGTATTTTGATTCCTAAATTGTGGTCTTCTGATACATTTTTTCTGTTTATAAGCTTTCTTTGTTGACATAAGTAATATATGGCAGATGTGGGAAAGGATGACTCTATGACAACATAAAAAAAATTTTATATAAATCTCATGGTAGATAGTTCATTTACAAGCGCCAGTGATAGTATGGGGAAATACAGCTGAATAGGCACTTTTCTCAAACTGTTATCGGTAAAACACATATTTTTTTAATCTTTGAACACTCGAGACCCCCAGTTTCAGATCTGTCTTACAATGCTCTTTTTCATTTCTAAGTTGCATTACTTTTTATCAGATTGGTGAATACAAGACTGAAAAAGGCTAGAGAAATGTGTTCCTGAACCTCTCCTCCACTAGAGGGCCTAGAAGCTTAGCATTGTACAAGCACCTATAGATTGAATATACGACTTCAAGTCTTATTTCACCGCTGGAGAGTGTGAATTGTGGTGTGGAAAATATGGGTGAAAAATAACACAACAGAAAGGTGGGGAACAGATGATGCAACATTGTAGGCCTACATGGTGTTGATTGGTTCAAGAAGGCTAGTGTAATCGGCTGGATTGGGCATGGTATCAAGTGGAATGTGAACACCAAACTTGTCTAAGGGATAAATGCTTGTGCAACATTGTATCAAAACTACTCTGCTGTAGCAAATAAATGAGCAGTATCGTCAGTTTCAAGTCTGTGGGCGATACTGCTTTTCATTTTGCAATGGCAGTATTATATTGGCTGGTGTGTTAAAGGCTTCACACAACCTGACGTTTAATTGGTTTTCATTTTTATAATCCCGCTGTGAAACTTAAGACTATAGCCCATCAACTATTTTTTCCCTTACTAAGGCTTCTCCAAACAAACATGAATATTACCCAAGATTCACGTAAGACCTTGATAAAAAACCCAATACGTTTAAACCTAGAGAAGTAGAACTATTCATCTCACTAAAAATTATTTTGTGTGTGTGTGTGGTTTTTTTGTGTTCATGTTGAGTGCAGTAATTTTCTTTTTTCTTATGAGACTACAATTTCTTCAAACATATGAATTTTTCTGAGCAAATTGAAGGATCTGTGCTTGACTGTTTATTTGATGCAATTATCGTGCTTTGGCAGTGAGAGCAATTTTTTTTTTTTACTTTCTATCTGACCAACTCATGTATACTTCAGTATGATATCGAGGGTTACTTTTTTGTTTCTTTAACTTTCAGGCCCTGGTCATTGCCGGTCTAGGTGATCTCAGTCGGCCTGCAGAAAAACTCAGTGTCTACCAGTCCACCGCTCTTGCTGCTACTGGTAAGATGATTTTTACATTGGCTTTTCAGATTTGTACCGTTTGATCCACTGGAGAAGTGTGATTACAGGGGTGGCTGTGTTTTAAAAAGGTTACGCAGTAACATAGTCTTGAGTAAAGGTGGATATTCAAGATTCCAAGGGCCTGAGAATTATTGCAGTTGCTGCTCAGTTGCAGAAAGAATTCAGGTCACTGCAAATCTTTTGAGATCTTTCAAACAGGGAAATTAGTTAGGAGGGATGATTTTCAAAATGTTTGTTTCAGATTACTTGTCTTCCTCTTGGAGAAGAAAATTGAAGGTGTCTATCATGAGTTGCTTTTTGTTAGTTTGAATAAAGAAGAGCAAAATACATAGGGGCCAGTCCAAATGAGCTTTATACTTATCTCTAGTGGCCTTCAGTAATGTTTTATATAATACCCAGCTTGTCATTATGAACAGAGCATAGTCATATTATATCAAAAGACATTTTTAAGCATACTTAAACTTAAAGAATTTATTTAAACAATCAAATTTTAAAGTAAAAATGAAATTGGAAGAAAATAATACCTGCAGTGTCAAAGGCATGTTCATCTGTGGCATTTTTTAAAGCCATATAAAAAAAAATACATGTAATAAAACCTTATGATTCCAAGTTCAGATTTGAAGCATAGATCTTTGAATACACCTATAGCAAATGTATATTGTTTGCTAAGAAATGGATGCAGCTCTTATATTGGTTTAGACCTCTTCCCTATTTATATTTGCTATGGAAATATTTCTCAATGATTTTTTAATGCTTCTTATAGCTTTCTTATCCTGAGCATTTAGCACTGTCGGTCCTTCAAAAGGCATATATTGATCAGAAAGGCTGCAAATTCAGATTTGTCAACAAAATCTCAGAGTTGAAAAGACATCCTGATCGACAGTATGTAGGACTGATCTCTTGTTTTCATCCAAAATTTTGTATCGCCTCATGGTGTAACTGTCCTTCTTTTTTTTTACTGTCGCTGCAGGCGCCATTTGGGCTCGATACTCCCTTGTGATCATCCCAAAGAACTACAGCTTGTTTACAGTGAATGTGTTTGTGTTTATCACAGGAGCCACACAGCTGTCTAGAGCACTGTAGTAAGTCTGACTGACCTGCCTCTGCCAAATGCACTTACCGTCAAGGAAATTCTATTAATGTTTATTACAGGAGCAACTCAGTAATAAAGTTAGAGCCACAGAGATATCATGTAAATGGTGAAAACTTAAAAAGAAGGAAATAATTACACAAATGCAAATACTGTAGTTGATGACAGTGTGTGAGTCAAAATTATTGGTTAAAATGGATTCATTATATATCTTTGTTATATGTGCATTGTCATCTAGTGTAACAACAATATTTTTTAAAAAGCATAGCAAACGATGCTTACAAATGGACGCTCAAATATTGGTGAAATAAAAATTTAAGTTCCACCGTGCGATAGAAAGCCTTTCAGTGCAGTGGTTAATAAATTGCCCTGAAATATGCCAGAACCTTTCTTGTACAGTTTTGAGTCCTGTGAAGCTAAAAAAAAAAACCTGAGATAACCAAATATCAAGAGAGCAGGCTTATATCATAAAACAAGCAGTACTTTGTAACTGATTTTAAGCTTAAATTTTAAGAAATCTAAGAAAAATGGCCAGTATTCCACAAGTGTAGGGTCATCTGCAGTGAAGAAAGATATGGTAAAAAGATGTGCATGACGTTGATGTCAAACAGTCTTCATAGCTCCTTTAATGAGAAGAGAGGGGCCAGAGAATAAGCTGTGAGCTGAGAGAGGGAAATAAGAGGTTGATGCCATTGGATTCCACACAATAAAAAAAAAATCTATGTGCAGAGAAGAGAGCAGGCCATATTATCAATAGCAAAGAGAAATGGAGTTGTGAGGTGGAGATAAATATTGCCATTGCTTGAAGAATGCTTCCCTCCCCCCCTCCCCCAATAAATAAATGTATAAATGCACTTAGGGTGAATTTATGTAAAATGATGTTCAGAACAAAAAATTTACAATTTGCTATACCATTGAATATCATTTTGGATAAAACCATTCAATTCTAGATCAAAGTCTCAATTTTTGTTTTTTCACAATCCACAGTTACCGTTACACAAAGGGCAAATCTCAGGCCACCCCAGCTGTGGAGGCCAGCAAAACATCAGCATAATGGACAATACTGAAGTTTTTTTTTATCTTTTGTGGGGTTTTGTGTGTGTGTGTGTGAGGTTTTTTTTTCATCTAAAGGATTCAGTGGGCAGGGTTAAATGTATTCATTAAGCTTTGAAATTTCTTTTTCTTTTTAAAAGTGTAAATTGTTCATGCTTTAATATTAGAATAATAAATTATTTTTGGAGATGGATGATTCAATCATGGCAAGAGTTTTATTTGAAAACAGATAAGATCTGCTTTTTTTAAAAATATAATTATAATTCTTATTTTTCCTTCTTGACACCTTTCATCAGACTTTTGTTTCTTTGTCTTTTGTCAGTGAACAGGGTATGGTGCAGTGTGATCCATTTAAGATAAGCCTCTCTGAGACAGAAAATATATAGCTACTTTTAGCAATGTGAATTTTATCCATAGTAATTGTTGTATGACCTACTGGAGTCATAAAGTGCTTTAATTTTAGATTGTTTCTCAGGGTTATCTTAAAATGAGTCCACTGTAACTTCCAATGTCACAAACAATTCTTCTGTGTTAATCAATACTGTATGTATATATATATATAATTTTTATATATATATATATATATACTGTCAGTGAAATATGTCACTCATTCCTTCAATTGCTCATGCTCCTATCATTGAATATCATTTTCTCCACTGTAGTGAAGTCACTTTGTCCAATAGCCAAGATGTAAGATGATATTAACCAAACTATCTTTTTTATATTTAATATTTTAAGGAGCAAGAACATTTTTTATTATTATTGTGGAACAATTTTTTTTTGCCTCTCAATCTCATAAATCTGTTCATTGAACCAGATTTTCCTGAACAAAGTATATTTTCGTTTAATATATTTTTAAGTTACACTGAAATAAATGAGAGTTACAAAAGGGGGTGAAAAATTTAAGT
>BLXT01000273.1:1984189-1994788 GCA_019648995.1 Plakobranchus ocellatus | reverse complement strand
GGCATTGTTTGGTATCACTGTAATCGGGAAAACCTAAATTTTCTAAATATAGCACTGTTTTTGAATAGATATAAATTAAATGAAATCATAAATAAATTATTGTGCAGTATCTTCTGAGACTGCATTTTTTCCATATTTTGCATTGTTGCGGTGAGTTATGGAATGGTTAATGTGCTTTAAAATAAAGAAAACTGCATTAAATAGTGTGAAATCTTGTGTGAGTGTCCAGCATTATAAGCTTATTGTGACTGCCAAGTTTTGTAGCTCTCGGATAATTAGAACCTATTGGTTGCTATGGAGATATGTTCAAAATTTTAAAATCAATTTTCTCAATAAAATGAGTTTTTGCTTTTCACATACCAACCATCTTCAAATGCCCATGGCTCAGCCAAAAATTATCCAATTGACATAAACTTGGTGTCAAATTAAAGCTTAAGACCTGAACTATACAATGATTTAAATATCTCAAAACAGCCCGCGGGTACCTTATGCCCCGTTTTGACAGAACGCATCACATATTCAGTTGTCTTCCTCTTAGAATTCTTAATAAAAATAATAGTTTCTTATGTTGGTTCAATGCAACCATTGTCCTCTGACTGTCGTTGTTGAGTGCCTGTCTTTAATTTGCCTAAACTTACTTCATCTTCCATATTCCTCTTACTAAATTGTTTGTTTTTGCTTACATCTGCAGGCTTCTCCTTTCCAAGGTTCTATAATAGCTTCTGCATCATATGATTTTTCTATCAAGTGAGTACACATGATCTAGAGTATTTATTGCTCAGCTAAGTAAAAAAAAACCAAACTATGATGTTTATCTCTACACATCAAAGACACATTGGCTAGCAAAACTCACCTTAAAGTATACAGGCACATTCTTGTCATGAACTCAAGCAGGCCACGACACTTGGTCAAGAAAGCTAAAAGGCCTAAAAGAATATGGAAGTTGATGGACTGAATAGTGCAAAGAGATCAGTCCTTTTTTTCTCTTAGTGTAGCATGAATCACTCATGATTTTTCTACCTCTTTAATAAAAAAAAAAGAATAATGTAGATTGTCTCTGTTGCTGATTTCAAGCAATTAATCTAAAATCATCCATTCTCACTACCTATCCAAATTGGCAGTTTAGAGAGCATTTCCTAGTATGGCTTAGGTAGGCAGCATTTTCTGACCAGGTAATAAAAAAATAATATGTGGCAGCAAAAATGTACACCCCAGTTAACTTGCTTCAATAGACTACATTTTATTCTCAAAATAAAGTTCTAATAATTTTAAAACTTGTCTAAACACAAACTCTTTGTGGGCTGCAAATATTAACTAGATGAAATATATATCGAGGGGAAGAATCAAGCTGGTTTTACCCAATGTTCATTTTTTTGTGTGTTTCTTTTTCATTTTTTTTTTTGTTTTTTTGGCACCACCAAGTCACTCCCAAAAATGAAATGGAGACTTTTAGTTTGAAAGAGAAGATAGGCGAAAAAAATCTAAGAACCAATGGATGTTGTTCATGAAACAAAAATGTGAACCAAATCTGAAGGAAAAGAACTGGAAATGAATGTTGGCATCAGGGTATGAGTACACAAAAGGAGTACTATATGCGCATATCTGTATGTGTGGTAGGTGTGTGTGCACATATATAAATCACAATTAAAAGAAAAAAATTATTGTTATTACTATTATATTTTTCCTGATTCTCTTTGAATAGTTAACAACACTGTCTCTAACATGATATTTAAAACAGAAATAAACTGCCTTAGATACTGATGTTCTGGGTTTTGCAGGATCTGGGACGTGATCAAGCAAGTGTGTGTTGATACAATTGAGCATCACACAGAATTTGTGTATGGCCTGGATTTCAATGTACATGTCCCTAACCAGGTTTGTGTCATCCCATGGTCTTGCAGTATCTGTGTCTTATCCAGATATCCATGTCAATAGCTAGATATGTATTTCATCTTTTCAAAGTGCAGTATTTATGTCAAAGCTAGATGTTCATATCTCTAACTAGATTTGTGATATCCCATGTCAAGTTATGTGTGATATCACTTCAACATACAGTGTCTCTGTCATATCCAGATGATCATATCCCTAACTAGGTTTGGGATGTTCCATGGTCATACCCTATCTTCACTGTAGCCAGAATTTCAAGTTCATATTTAGGTATACAAGGTTAATGTTGTATCAAAAAATCACACAGTATGTTCATAGTGTACATACAATGGGCAGCATGCAGGAAGTGGAAAAACATTGGGTGCTGTGGGTATTTTCAGACCTGCCAACTTTCCGTTTTGGCCGCGAAAAATTCCAGTGAACGCCTATAAATTCCATTTTCCGGGCTGCCCCGCTAAAAGGCCATTCAGTTGTCCCGACAGACAATGGAAATGAAAAAAATTATCTTGTTTTATCTTTTGATTCATCCGATAACAACCGACGTGTACTCTTACCTATTTAAATAGCATTGAACATTTTTAAAGTACTATCGATATTATAACCCAAGTATCCAATTTTCGAACCAAAATGTTTATTCAACATTCTGCATAAAGAGATGGAGTAACTTCTGTGTTATTGATATGTCACAGTGCTACATGCAGACATGTCAACATTATGCTTTAGGCATAATTCATCCCGCCAATGGGGAAATTTTGCAACTAAGCAATTGTGCTTTGATTTCATTTTGTGCGATTTTCTTTCCATTTACATAATCAGACCTGCCAACCGTCCCGCAAATTGCAGGACAATCCCGGAAAATGAGTGTCTGTTCCGCAGTCACGCATTTGATAGAAATGTCCCGGAATTCAGCTTTTGTTTCGGGATGAAAATTAATCCCGATTTTTGCTTTTCTCATTTATACTGCTCTTCCACAAATAGAGGTACGATCGTCAATGTGAAAGTAGCGCTACTATTTAGAAGTGCTTTGGTTTTTCGTTACCGTTAATTATGTATACGAGTTGCATCCACATGCTTGGGAAGTATTATCAACGTTTACAACATAACTGAAGGAGAGCTAGATGAATAGAATTTTCTCTGTGAATAGTCTAGAGTTAATGCTGAACTCGATACTTTGTGCTTTTTTTCAATGAAGTCGTATAATTTCTAGATTAAGTCTAGATCGCGATAGATATCTTTTGAAGATCAAGGTATATTAAATCTTTCAATTGTGACAATGTGAGTAGTCTTGATCCTAATTCTAGATCTAGGTTTTGATTTATATTAAATATGCAGACCTGTGATAGTCATAAATTCATTTTTGTGATAGATAGGCTTAAAGAGTAGATGCACTTAGATCTAGATCAAGATATAGATCTCTATGTTGGATGAAGTTATAGACTGTGAAATTTAGAAGAATTTGTAAAAATCTTTAGGTTTAGAACGGTAGAGAGGATGGAATGTTCACACACAGGGGGGGTCTTTTTTTTCTCTAAAATATTAGGCCAGGATAAAAATACAATTCTATGTTTGGCCTTTATTGCATCGAATTTCAGACAATGATTTTTTTCAAATTTATGCAAAGGATGTCTTATTTAATATTGGCCTTCTCACTACTCTTCTTAGTTACTTAATGAGAAAATCCTGATATTTACTATCTAAAATTTTATCTGGATCTATTGTGGGCATAAAAAATATTGTCTTGTCCCCATTTGTAAGTCTAAATATAAAACAAGGCAGGTGTATAATTCATTAGTTATTTCACTGCTCTACATAGAGACACTTTCAAATAACCAAGCATATACATCACTAAGGACAGCCAAAGCATTGAAAAGATGTTTTGAAGGATTAGCTTGGCCAAAGTTGTTGTTAAAAAAAACCTGCAAAAATCTGTCTTTATAGTAAGGATAAAGAACACTTCAGTGATCATAGTGAATAGAACTTATCCATATATAAATGGATGTGAGTCATGATTGCAATAGAGAAAACGAAAAGAGACACATTGCTGGATAGATCACCTCATGGATTATGATCAGAGTTAAAATGTTGGACACATTTTCAACCATAGAAGTGCATCAAACCAGTTTTTACTTGCACGAGCATGGCTTCAAACTGCTTAGCTACCTATACAAAGAGTTTTGTATCCTACCAACCTGAACATCAGGCATTGCAACAGCCTCATCATAACAGTTTCTGTTATTATGACATCAAACCACTTAGCTCTGGCAGTTGCTTATTCTGGAGTAATCTCTTGACTGAATTGATTGAACCTAGAAAAGGGATTGTGCTGCAATTCGATGGTTTACATTTGATTATCCATGTTTTAAGAGGTTTGTTGTATAGTGTGCTGTATAATTTGGTTACATTGAGTCTTCAAACTTTAATTTGCTTGTTTAGCACTAAAATGCTGCCTGATTTTTTTGTGCGCATGCGTGCGCGTGTGTCCTTGAAAACTATCCTTTGTCCCTGAAAATGGACCTTGGTGTCCCTGAAAACACATTTTTGAGGTTGGCAAGTCTGATTTCTGTTCATTTTGTCTTGAAAATTTTTAACATTTCAGGATTTTTGTTTTGCCTTCCTCAGATGGCTGACTGTGGTTGGGATGAATTACTTCATGTGTACAACACATCTCCTTATACTTGACAAGATGGATAAATTACAACATGTGTGCAACACACCATCTTATACTTGACAAGATGGATAAATTACAACATGTGTACAACACACCTCCTTATACTTGACCAATGGATAAATTACAACATGTGTACAACACACCTCCTTATTATTGACCAATGGATAAATTACAACATGTGTACAACACACCTCCTTATACTTGACCAACGGATAAATTACAACATGTATACAACACACCTCCTTATTATTGACCAATGGATAAATTACAACATGTGTACAACACACCTCCTTATTATTGACCAATGGATAAATTACAACATGTGTACAACACACCTCCTTATTATTGACCAATGGATAAATTACAACATGCCTCCCTTTACTTCAAACACTGAATCAGTTACATGTTTACAGTACGCCTCTTTATGCTTGGAACATTGGATGAAGTAGACAATAAACAAAACCTTCGTAGACTCAAAACACTGCATGAAGTGCAATATCTGAACAACACATATCTTTTAACTGAGACACTGGATGATTGCATCATGTGCACAAAACACCTGATATGTAAACACTGGATGAATTACAACATATGCACAATAAGCATCCTTTTACCTAAACACAATAGATTCACGGCATATATTGAAACTTTGGATTAATTACATGTGTAGAATATACCTCCTGATATTTGAAACACTGGACGAAGTACAACATGTGTACAAAAGACCTCATTAAAATAATGTTTTCTGATTTCATAACTATTCTCACCAATTCTTGTTTCTCAGATGCCAAGCTTTTGTGATAAATATAAACCCTTCTAAGTTCTATTATTATAATTGCTTTCATTTGATTCATTTTGATTTTACTCTGATTTTTTTTAGCAATGGTAAAGATTGATGGTGCTTTTCCTAGTCACTTGTAACAAATATTATTTATAAATATAGAGAATCCAAAGATTTATTTGTTATCAGGAGATAGATCATGTTTGCTTTATTTTTAGCCTGCAGACCTTGTCTCAAAATTACATGATTTTCTACTCAAGTAGAGAAAACGAGTGAAAACTAAACTTTGATCTGACATCTGCAGGCTTACCAAACCTGGCATTCATACGTAACACATCATGGATATTTCATAAAGAAATCTCTCTATGACACTGAGCGACTAATTTCTATATAATTTGTCAAAATCAACGTCTGTCAAAATTTTTGTCCAAGTTGAATGATCAGTTCTGTGTACAGCTCCAAATATCATAAGTATTTATTCAGATTTACACTTTCATATGCCCAGTTTTTTTTTTTATTCCTCAATATCTTGAAACTTGCAGGATCTACGAGATACTAGATACACAATTAATTGACAGTGCTGGAATGAACAGGCTTGCAATCTAAAATTGCATATCATAAAAAGTAAAATTTCCTTATTTTTCTGTTGTTTTTAGAGTAACAATATGTACAATCAAGATGCAGAAGTCATAAACTTGCCTTGCCTCGCTAAGCCTGATTGAGACAAAGTGTATACTGCTGTCTCTGTGTCATTTTTTCATTCTTTATGTAAAAATAAGCGCTCAGGGTTTGGAAAAACAATTGGATCTTTTTGTCCATTTTTTTTTTTTCTAAATGTTTTAATTAAAAGAAAGAAAAGGAATGTGCTGCTAGTGTTAGTGTCAATATAAGTGTGGTGTTTGAGTACTGTTTACTTGTGAGTGATTAAGGTACACGTATAATGGAGCAATATTAGTGGGAGGAAATCACATGACCTTTTTTTGTAGAAACTTCTTTGCCAAACTGAAACTATGGTTTAATGGACGCGTAAGCAAAATGTAAGCATTGTTTTGATTAAGATGGCCATTTATGAGTCTTTTGAACGTTCAAGATTTTTCTGGCACCATGACAGTCTCTGGGATGAATGGAGCATTCAAGAGTAGTGTATCTTTAGGAGGGGTATATTTATACAAATGAGAATGTGAGTCACAGTGATGGAAAGTGTGTGAAATTTGTCTATGCTAGTGTACTTGTACACAGTTTGAACTTTTTGTAGAGAGCAAGTCAAGTGATTTAATAGTGACTAAGGATGTATGAGGAGCATTAGATTTATACAATTGCTATCAATGTTACATTTATCACTAAGCATTGCTGAAAAGTATTGATTGGAAAATACATTATTTTATGTCAACTGTAGGCTCCTCATTGAAGCATTGCACAATCACTGGTAGATGGAGTGACTTTAGTATTATAAGGCTCTACAGGGATTTTGTGTACAGCCAGTCCACAACAAGGTGATATCAGGCTTTCAGGCCAGGGCGCCGGTGACAGGACTCAAACTCATGACAGAAGGGTCCTTGCAGATGTCATGGTGGATTCGCTAGCCACTGTGACACTGACGCTCCAAGGGTCTACAAAGAATGTTGAATCTAATGATATAGTATTGCAGTAAGAGTCCTTTGGTCATATTGCAGGGGAATTTACAACATATGTGAATATAACTTAAAATAAAAGTATTAAAATACCAATATTTGTGCACAATTTGACTGTTTACAGCAATGTGATTAAAAGTAGCCTCTGTCACGTCTGGCATAAGATAGTGCACATGATTCTGTTGTTTTTTTTTTATGTGGTTGATTGTCTTCCTGAAAACTTTTTCTTTTAATGTATTTAATACGTTCAGATGGAATCCAGTACATGTATCACAATGGAAACAGGATAGGACTTAAAGCTTATATAAATAACTTCATTTTTTCAAAAAATTCAGACAATTATTACATACGAAGATTCAGAAAAAGGGGAAAAAAAAACGAGATGCATTGTGCTTGTAGATTTCACTTTCAATGATGTGAAGTGCAGGATATAAAAAATACAGAAATCTGTTGCTATGTCAATTCAAAGTAGCATGACAGAATCTTCAGCCATACACTGGCTCATAAACAGATAAATGCTGTCATCATTCAACTTCTAGTCAGCTAAGTAAATATCCTATGGAAGTTTTGAAAAAACTTAACTTCAGATTGAAGAGCCTATTTTGATCTGAATAAATTTATGAAATGCAGCTGACAAAAAATATAACATCTTATTGAACACTATCAAAACCATTAGGCTAATTACGTTCTCTATTCATAAATAAACCATTTTTTTTTTCCTGTGAAATATTCTAAGACTGAGTTGAAACTGAGAGGAACAGGTGCAAGACCTAGGTAGGACACTGTGGAACAATTTGAGAAGAAAAAAAATGATACAATTATTAATGGAATGAAGTAAAAGCATAATTTGAAGATAATGAGTCAGCATTTATTTTATGTCTTATCTAGTCTGTTTAATTTGATGTGTGCCTGCCTAGTATCGATCCATCCACCCAACTCGCCCACCCACTCAACAATCTATTGATCTCCCCATCTTAGTGTCTATTTGTATCCATCCATCTGTCTATCTGTCTATCTGTCTATCTATCTATCTATCTATCTATCTATCTATCTATCTATCTATCTATCTGACGGTCTGTTCTCCTGCCTGTTACAGTGTTACATGGATTTTCCCGTATTGTTATAAAAACAGCGCATAGATATTTCAGTTTGTGTGAGAATAACAAAAGAAAGGGGGGGGGACCAAAAATTGGGACATTTTTACATCTATTTTATCCCATTTAAATTAAAACAATATTATAAATTGGCCCCTTTTTAGTTGTTACAGTCGTGTCAAAATACTTATTCCCAACCCAGGTTTTTTGGGTTTTTTTTGTAAATAACCAGTTGACAACAAGGTGATCTCAGGCTCTGAGGTCCTCCGTCAGGCCAAGACACCGGTGACGGGATTCGAACCCGCGACAGAAGGGTCCCTGCAGATCTCAGGAAGGACTCGCCCCAACCTAGGAGAAAGAGCAAATCAAAAGCATAACATACTGTTGGGCCCTTAAGGTAGAAATCCTAAAGAGTATAAAACAAAACCGCAACATTTTCACAACCTGTATGTAGAAACCTTGACAAATGGCGTTTATCAGCATAGAAAGAATCGATTTCTTGGACGAAGATGAATGAAGTACAGAGACAAGACTTCAAAATCTTCAAGCTGGTCATTATAGAACTAAAAAAGTCTTAGTTTCGACTCCAGATGTTTCTGTTGATGTCTGTGTTAGCATGTCAGTCAATCTGTCTGTGTTAGCATGTCAGTTTGTCTGTGTGAGCATGTCAGTCTTGTGTCAGTCCGTAATTGAAAGCATTCCTTTAACTGAATTCTTAACTTTCGCGCAGGCTTACAGTTAGGCCTACCTGTGAAACCAATACACTAGCCTACCATACATGTAGTTTGGATGCTTCTGATTGTTACTTGTTGATCCTAAAGTAATTGGTAATATAGGATTATGAGAGAAACCTCTACAACAATATCTCAATGTTAGGCAAAATAGATAGAGAAACATTGAAAGTCACATGGGTAAGTCACATTTTAGACATTGGCGTAAGCTATGCTGGACAGAAAAAATATAGAAGCTTAAAATTAACATTTAGTAAAGAAAAAAAAAATAATAAAATTTTCTCTACTCTAAATGTGTCAATAAATATGTGATTTTGAATTCGGTACTTTTAAGTTTTAAGTTTGACATTTGCGTGTTAGGCCTACATGTTTGCGCCATAAAAATTATTTACTTTTAGGGCTTTAGTGTAAAGGCATCTACATCGAATTAAACCTGATTTACTCTGGTTTTCACACAAAGATGCCTGATGAAATACCGTGAGTACAAATACAAAGTAATGAGCAAAAGTGCTTGCAAAGTGCTGGTTAGTGAAACTTTCCAAGCAGCAGGTCACATGGTCAAATAGATTGTAATGTTACAAACAATAGATCGAAACAGAAAAACAAAAACATGGATGACGGTGTTTGTATTCTCAGTATCGATCGAGACCCAAAATTGACCAGCATTATAACAAATAAGGGTCAAACGAGTAAAAAGTGAAACTGGAAATGCTTTTTTTCTATACGAGACCACCTTGGCTGTATGGATCATGTTTGCTAGGTGCCATTTATTTTTTCGAGTTTCCTTGTATGGTGTGATTTTGAAGAAAACTATAACAATGTGATTGTGCACGTCCACGATCATGATAGGCCTTCTTTGTTTTTCTTTCTCTAAATAAGGAAGACACTTACTAAATCGTTGACACGCAATAGAACCACTCGTACAATAAAAATTATGCCTAAAAAAACAATGAAAATGAGTAACATCACTCCTCTCGAGTAAGGAATTCGCTGTACCGACCGATCAATCCTTCTTTAAGGGTTGATCGATACCGCGAATTCCGTACTGGAGAAGAGCATTGCTGAGTAATCACGAATAGGTTATTGTTATAGTTTTCCTATATGCCTGCTGTGCTTCATCATGTTAGTTTCGCCAAGTGTTAAAAGAGAGGTTTAGTTGTTGTATATAGCCTGTCCACAACAAGGTGATCTCAGGCTTTCTGGCCCTCCGTCAGGCCAGCGCGCCGGTGGCGGGGCTCGAACCCGCGACAGAAGGTTCCCTGCAAATTTCAGGGTGGACTCGCTAGCCACTGTGCCACCTACGCCCTCCGTTATAAAAAAAGACCTAGCTAATTATGTTTGTGGGCCCGGATTAGACATCGAATCAAATAGATACGTGTAGCAAGTAAGGAAGGAGAGAGAGAATGATTCTAAAAAGAACACAAAGATAGGCTGAATATAGTAAAAGGATAGAGTGAAAGACTGATAAAGTGATAGAGATGTTATATTAGTGATAGAGTTGAGCAGCCGATAGATACCAATAAAGTAGGCCTACATGTATCATGTAAGAAGATGAGCACAACGGATGGAAAGATCATAATAGGCAGAAAGTCGTTCAGAGGGAGTAACGTAGTTAGGGCAAAGACAAAAAACGCTTACGATCTATTATCATTGGTTAGGGCAGCAGTTCAACTGGTAGGCGGAACTTTTTAAGTACCAGATTGCATGGCAATCCATGACCCTGGAGAAGAACTGCTATGTGTGTTTGTGTGTGTGTGTGTGTGTGTTGGGGGGGAGGGGGAGGGAGGGAGGGGGAGAGTAGGTGGCG
>BLXT01000273.1:1922657-1942344 GCA_019648995.1 Plakobranchus ocellatus | reverse complement strand
CCCCCCCCCCCCCCCCCATCTACAGTGATGGGCATTTTGATCTGAACTTTGATAGCTGATGTCACTTACTTTAAATAATATTAATAATGTTTATGAGAATCAAAGTGTCGATCATGTGCGTACTGCTTTAATTTTGAACAATGTAAGAGATAATTAATATAAAATATATAAACAAAATATTTCAACATTATTTTTTACTTGGCATATAACTTTAAAAGAACTAAAGAAGGGACTTTACTCTGGAATAGATCTAACACTACTCAGACTACAAACCTCTTCTAAAATTTGCCTAAGAGTCTTATTACCTCTAACGTTATCTATTTGCCACATGAACGCAAATTGTTCGGTAAGTTCAACAAATCGGTCAATTTTTACTTAAGGTCATAATCACACCAAATGTCCGACGCAATGAAGGCATGGCATGCTTGGTTAGCACCTATAACAAAAGAACAGAGTAAAAATACCTCAACTTTTAAATTAAAACTAAATATCTTATGAACCGTTTGTTTGCGCCAAATGGGAGTGCCATATTCGTGTTAAGCATCCTTTAAAACATATCTAAAGCAGCATTTTATTCCTAAAAGTCAGTTATGTCCTTAAGTAAAATAATACCAATAAACCCACGTCCAGATTTGCAGTACTGTAGAGTAAGATAAGATGTGTGTCCTTCGACACAAAACAAGAACGAGTGCAAAGTAAAGCTGTTTATCCAGATCGAGACTCTACTTATAGATCTAACTGCTCAAAACGAAAATTCAAGCTCTCCAAATCGTACCAGAAAACTAGTCCTTGATTGAGAGATAAATCAATCAGAGCAAGGTGTGTTGCACTCTCAACCTTTATTGGTATTCTGCATACATCAGCATTCGTCCTAAGTCCCAATTCTTTTCTTCCGTTTTGTCAATGAAAAATAGATCTAACTATTTTTAAAATATATAGACTTGGATTCTGTACCATTTCTCTTATTTAAATTTTCATAATCTTTGGGGTACTTTTTTATGCATTTTGTCAGTGCAAGTTTTTTTATGAAATCTTGCCTGCAGACTTTCCATGAAATCAATATATTCAATGAAGCATTACACACATAGATACAGACGCACACATGTACAAACATAGTAACATTCAGAAAACATTTCTTAGGGTAGTCTACTTCTAGTTTGAACAATGTACTTTGAAAACTAGAGATGTGTATTGTGTAATATCAAGAGAGCATTTAAAATTTAAAATGTCAATGGTTGCATTAGTGTGAATGCCAGTCAGTGATGAAACTTGCCCAAGTTAAATTTTAAGTTGCTAGGAAACCAATAATAAATGAGCTATCATAAGCAAACTCAGTTTAAATAATAATTACTCTTTGTGTTATAAAATCTTATTAGGATTGGTCTCAAAACGTATAGTGTCAGGCTAAAAGATCCTTGCGCTTTAGTCTTAATTGAAATTTCAAAGTGCAGATATGAAAAATAAATTTTTGTATAAAATTATTTGTCACTGAAAGCATTTTTTTTTGGTGAATGCAAGAACATAATTATTAAGAAATAGAAATACAAACAAGTGTAAAAGAAGCACTGTTCACTATGAAATTCAAATACTGTGAATATCAAATATGCTGGCATGATGATGAAGTGTTAGGATTATTGCTTTGGTAGCATTTTTTATCTTTGGGAAACAAATTAATTTTTGCTACATACATGATGTAATTCTAATACTGGATCATTCTAGATCAATATCTTTATATATGATATTTTTTGACTGGTATTATTGTTTTTGACTGTGCAACATATCCTTGTACAGAATTAACTGGTCGTCTGTAAATTTAGGATCTAACAGGAGATCTTAAAATATGAGTTTTCAGTTATCCTGGACTGGGCCACTGCACTCTTTGACTTTTGGGGATATTGAAAAACAGAGAGTACAGTGGAACATGTTTAAACCAAAATTCTAGGGAGTTTGATTTCTATTTTGGTTTAAGCATAGCGCATTATATAAGTAAGATTAATAACGGAGAGTAAACAACTTCCAAAATATTAAGTTAAACCAATCCCACCCATCATCACACCACAATATGAATGAACTCGCCTATCCACGAATCTTTCTTTCTTTTTTATCCATTTCTCTAGCTCCTTCTCTTTCCTTTTCAGTGAGGAGGTTCTTACGCCTGTTATCGATGTAGAATAATAGAGTTTTCACAATTTCATCATTGCCTAACTAAGTTCTCCGGTCCTAGTCTCTACTTTTACAATTTAATCATTGCCTAAGTTTTCTGGTACTGAAGGTCTCAACAAGACAGATAGCTTTATCGCTGGCTGTAATGAAACAGTGTTTGCTTAGCTGAAAGCTGACGGGACCTAGACATGTAGGGAATGTCTACCTGGCCGTCTGTAGTGTGAGGTACCGATAACTAACAGTACTGGGTTTGCATGGAGTAATGCGAGAAAGAAAGGGATGGGCAAGGAGTGTAAAAAAAAAAGATTTTTTTTTTAATATGTTTGTTGGACAGTGACTGGGCTTTCCCTGTAGTTTTTACTTTGCTTTAGCGATAGTAAGGCAGCCAATGCGAATGTTTAATAAGAAAGAATAAGAGAAAAAATGGAAAGCTCTTCAATTTCTTTTTGGTTTAGCAGTTTTTTCGGTTCAGCATTTTTCGGTTTAGTTGTGGTCTACTGTAGGTAGTTACCTGCTCTACTAAATATTGCTAAAAATGATAAAACAACAGAAAAAAAAAAAAAAAGCTCTGGTTTAACAGTCTTTGAAGAATTACATGTACAATTAAAAAAAAAAGAAATCAAATATTTTTCTTTATTGTGCCTACACAGGTTTAATTGAAGTTGTCTATTGGAAATACAGAGTAAACACACGCGATCATCACAGAAGTCCTGAGGGATTACACAAACTCTTCAGTCATGGATGACACAACAACTGTTAAACAGAAGGCTTCAGAAGAGAAAACAATTGAGGTGATTTTTCAATCTTTGTTTTTATCCCCGTACATTATAGAATTGTAAAATGATGTTTTCACTTGAGCCATAAAACATTTGTTTGGGGGCGTTGGTGTCACAGTGGATAGCGAATCTGCTTTGAGATCTGCAGGGATCCTTCAGTTCACCGGTTTGAGTCCCATCACCAGTTCCCTAGTCTGCCAAAGGGCCTGAAAGCCTGAGATCCCCTTGTTGTGGACTGGCAATACACAAAAACCAAATCAATGCATTGTTTATGAATGGTGTGAGGCACTTTTTAGCAGGGAGGCTTTTTTCTTTAAGAACCAATGTTAAAGCTCCAAAAAAAAGTTTGAATGATTGTTTTAAAACTCCTTTATTTAAAAATATCTTATTCGTGCTGCTTAAAAAAAAAAAAAGGTTGAAACATCTTACTCCCACTCTGCTAAAAAAAAATCAAATGAAGAGATTGAGTTTAAAAAAATCAACTTATCAAGAAAAATAATTTAAAGGCATGGATGATAAGAAAGACCTAAATTACATTAAGCTTCTTGAGAATGCATTTATATTAGAAAAATGAGGCAAAACATGACCGTGTAAGTCTGCTTCACACCTGGTACTTGAGAATTGTTTGAATCAGACAGCCAGTACCATGTAATCTCAGGCTTTTTGGCACTCCATGGGCTGGAGGCTAGTTGTAAGCTCAATCCCTGAGATATGCTTGCTAATTATTACATCATCTTGCTCCTATCGCATAAAGAGGAAGAACAAGAAAAAAAGAAAACAGGTTTTATTTACTTTTATTATACCCATTGAATTTGGTTCATGATCGCTGTTTGAAAACGTACAAATTAAACTTATAATGTTAGAATGAACATTATCAAGATAAAAGAAAATGGTATTAGTCTCTTACTATTAGACTTGGAAAATCCAATTTTCCAGGATTCAAATTAGGAGGAATATTCATTAGAATTGATTTTTTTGACAGTTTGTAGGTATTTATCTGGGTCATTCTAGGTTTTTTTTTTGTTTGTTTTTTTTTTGTAACAAGGCCATTATAACCATGTCAAATATATTTTAACATTTACCTCATCAGGATCAATAGACATGTGAATACCTATCCTATGATAAAAAAACTGAAAAACTAAATACTGAAAGACCATTAAAAAATTGTATTAATTATACAAAGCTTATTTTAGTAAGTGCTAATTTTTTTTTCATGAAATAAAAAGTTATGATCATCCAACATTATCCTTCCCAAGGGTTATTTCTGTTTGATTTGGTTATGATTGCAAAATTCTTAACATGACATGAATGACTACATGTGTTACAGGTGCATTCAGCAAATAGTTGGGAGACAGCAGATCTGGGTGATAAACAACGAAACGAAAAGTTCCTGCGCTTGATGGGAGCTTCAAAGGTAATGTGTTTTTATCATCTCAATTTGGGATGAAATTGTTTTAATTCTGTTTTCGGGGGTGAAAAAATTATTGTTGCTTGCTTTGAGATCTACAAGACTGTATGTCTTGAGTTGCAGTCCAATTCACAACTAAATTGTATGAAAAACCTTGAAGCCACGAGCATGTTATAATACTCATTACATTAAGTCTTAAGCAGATGGATAAATAATTATACTTCTCAATGATACGTGAAATTCTTTTTCAGAATTAGAATAGTTAAATGATAAAGCATTTTCATTTTTGAGATTGGTTTTTTTCTTTTTTTTTTTTTCCAAGTGAAATAAAAGGTCATGATTGATTCATTGCATAGATCTCAATCTATTGCTGTTTCAGAAAGAGCACCATGGAAAGATAGTTATAGGAGAGAAAACACCTACGCATGCCAGAGACAGTGAGTAGCCTATAATACTTTGCTCATGTTTTTTTTTTTTTTTTTGTTACCAAAACTGTTTGCACACAGTATTTTTTAATATTGTGTTTGCAGAGAAAGGAATTATGCTTTTGCAGAGAATAGATAGCCTATTCTTATCAATGCTAGAAGAACAATTTGACCCCTGCATATCAAGATGATTATTTTCTTATCTGGATACCACGATACATATACTCGCACTGCTTAAGTTGAAGCCACTTAAGTGGATTTTCATTCAAGTCAATGTAGCTGCTCGGAACCACCCCCTTTGAACACTTTTTGTTATGGGCCACTGCATAACTTGATTTTTATCTCAGTCGATCTTTTACTCTTCAAAGCTGCTCACTAAAGAGTGCTTTCCCTCCCTCTTATCTATAAAATGTTAGTTACGTTTACACTAACCAATATGCATTTGTGTGTGCTAGCCTTTTTCTGTACAATTCATCCTGTATTACATTCTTTAACGCTTTATCACAGTCACAGGATGGGGCCATAGCGGGAAGTGGGGAGGTTTTTTTTTGTATTTTTTTTAGTGTGTTTAAAGGGGAAGGGGAGGGAGGGCATTACTCCTCACAGGCCAACAGTCTAGTCTAGAGACAGACCTTGTTCTAGATTAATTCACAGTTAACTGCATCAGCAGTGTCTATTATATTGGCCCTAGGCCGTGATGGCTGGCTTTGTGTAAACTTCAAAGTGTTTCCCTCTCTCTCTCTCTCTCTCTCTCTAGCACTGTGGCAGTGCAACTATGACGATCAAGCATGCCCATTATTTCCAAACAACTTATGTGTGGGTATGTGTGTTAGGAAGTGGGGTGGGGGCAACAGTGGCTAGCTGCAGACATGCCTACCGTTCTCGAAATTCCGGATTCGTCCCGGAATTCTACCACTAAATGACCTGCGTTCCGGAAATCCGCATATTTATCACAAAATCCGGAATTTCGCTGATTTGTGATTGGTCATACTCTCAGAAATAAACCTAGTCTAGATTTAGTGGCGCTTCTCTGCATAAATAACGCGAGAATATTAAAGGACTTAGAGAGAAAAAAATAACGGCGTTAACACTGTAACAAACTTTTGAAACTTATTAAATGCACGGCACTCTTTGCTAGATTTTTTTTCATAACATTGAGCATGCATCTAGCAGACTGAAGAGGGGTTGGGGTGGTTTGGGACAAACCTATCGGTGCAGTGTATCTATGGAGAATATCATTGTTAGGCCTACCATCACTGACTTGCCCCGTTGACGGTCGGTCATTCACACTTTTATGTCACTCACCTGGACTAGGGCTTTTTTTCAACAGACATATGTTTGTGAGGAAAGCAAATACGAAAATTCTGACGGCAAATTTGAAATCAACAACCTCTATATAAGGAAAACTTCGCGGCAGAATTTCAATTTTAATGAAAATAAAGAATTTTGGGATAATTTTCCCGTTTTAAATCTGTCAACTGTACTAATGAAAGTCAATGGTTTGGTCGAACTTTATTATCGAGACTTCGAGACTAACTATACGCGTTTTATACCTAGAGAAGTTATAAACCCAGCATTGAACTTAGGCTCGGTGCGAGAATGTCTGATCGATGCTAGGCTCTTGTCATTGCCAGTCCCACGATAATACTATGACAGAACTAATATAATGCAATCAGGCCTGCATATCTTGGATAAGTCTACGTTTCTTCAAAATGACCAAAAAGAAATTGCTCTACACAGAAGGTCCAATCCGCAAAAGACGACAGCATTGTATTCGAAAAGAACGCATCGAGGGATTCCGCATTTTAGGGATAGAATAGGGAAATGTTTAATGGAATTTTCTGTTTGAGAAACATTAATAAAATTGAATTTCAATGGTAACATTGAAATAAGTGACTCCAAGTTAAGCAGGACGGAGGCTAAATGTTAAGCAGTTGGCTTAGGGTTTGTGCTGATTTAGACAGGAACTAATATCCTCTACACTCTCCCCCGTCCTAAAGGTACACCACTATAATTGTTTGGAACTTAGTTGATTTGAGTGTTTATTTTATTTTATTTTTTTTTTGTTTAATCAGTGTCAGTTCCCGTCATATTCAGGTTTGTTCCGCAATTTTATCTAATGTTCCGCATTTTTGCCCTTGATGTTCCTCAAAAAATTTTTCAAGGGTAGGCATGTCTGTAATAAGCTGGCTTTGTGGGGATGCGCATACAGTAATTATTGAACAGTTATACCAATCTATCTTGGTTCGATTGATAGCCAATGTAAATCCCAGAAATTTTCCCTTTTCCCCTCCTCCTCTTTTTCGCACTTGAAGAACATTTACCTTAGGGCCTAGTAAACTTCCACTGCAGCCTACAGAATAGTGATCTATATCTTGAGTCGATCCATCTAAATCTACTTGTTTACTGACAATTTACATACAGTGTACATGTATTTTCCCAGCCTCATTGATCTTAGGCTAGTAGTAAATGTGAGCAGAAGCTAACCTTAAACATCGCAAACAGTAGTTTAGTAATGAATGTAAAAGCAGATGAACCTCAAGAGAGTGAAATAAAGAAAACTGGGTTCTGCGAACAACCCCCCGCCCATTTTAAAATTGCTTCAATCAGGGGAGCTAACCCTAAACAATTTTGTAACTCGATTTTTATGTAAGTTGATATTTTTAGTTATGTTCCCTGGACATAGACTTACCAGTGTTGACTGCATATGAAAGATACAAGTTCTATAAGAGGTAGAGATGAGCTTAGAAATCAATATTGAATGAAATTACCTAAAGCTAGGGTTGAATTGAAAGCAGAGTGTAGTAGGTTGGAAAAATGCAAGGATTTAATGGGAGTTTGATATTTTTATTTTATTGTAAGCAACTTTTTATGCCTAGTCATGCGTGTGCCACTAGGTTATGGCCATAGTTCCTAGGATGAGTGCATTGTAGGTGAATTGACACACAGGCACCAAAAATGGAGATAGATACGATCGTATTTATCTCAATTTAATACGAGTAGAGGCTATAGTGGAAAGCATAAATATTAAACCAAAAACAATGAGCAATCTGTGCACTGAAGAAACAGTTTTGCCTATCAATTCTTTATAAACCAAGTGGACAAGATGTAGGCAAAGAGCTGTGTGGTTGTGGAGTCTGTTTAAAGTCAACCTCTCGGGACCTCTCTTGGTTGACTTTAAGCAAGAGTTGACTTTATCCATAACAAAGAAATGGAAGAAAAAAGAAAAGCGACTGCCATAAGGATTTGACTTTAAGCAAGAATTTCCCTTAAACGAGCTGACTTTGTCCTGACTCTACTATATGTCAAGTTTCTTTTATTTTGATTGGCTAACATTTTGTCAACAATTAGGTTTAACATAACTTCTTTATGATCACATCGATTTCTTCTCTCAAGTTTTGAATAGTTTTAGGTACAATTGATATGTTTCAGCCTTCTTTAAAGACATTGATATATTAGCTGAGAGCTGTAACTGTAATCATATCTTTTTAATCTGTACACCTTTTTTTTTGACTTCATCAGGGGCAGCTGAGGCCCAACGACAGGAAGAACTTGAAGAGCAATTTTCACAAGGAATGGAGCATCGTCTTGCTGGAGGCAAGAAGGGACACCTCGGTCTGGGCTTCCATCCTGATGAGAAAGGAGAATCAGAAGGTGGTGCTGCAGAGAAGGAAGCCGATGATGATGATAAAACAGAGAAGGAAGCCGATGATGATAAAACAGAGAAGGAAGCAAGCCCTTCGGAAAAAACCTCAAACAGTGGTTCTCAGAGTAAAGATGAGCAAGCTCTGTCAGAGCAGGAGCCAGACAGTTGCAAGAAAGAAGAGAAAAAGCGAGAGAGTTTAGACAAGGATGGAGAGCATGAAAGAAAGAAAATGAAGTTTATCAAAAGTAGCTCCTAACATTTGCTGAATTTTATTTTTTATGTGTGTGTGTGTGTTCACTCATTTTAAATATCATTACAAGTTGATTGTACATGCTTTATTAATATGTTATTATAGTCACTTCACCGTAATGTGAAATCTTTTAATGTTCAATGTATATGTCTAGCAATGTAACTTTTTTATTTCTTTTGTTTTCATTTTAATTTTTTTTTTTTTGTAATAATCATGTCACTATTCACCATTAAATGTCCCTTGTGAAAGAAAAAACAATAAGTCTTGTGGGTTAAATACATCATTATAAATATTTTTGCTGTGTTCAGGCAAATTTCTTTTTTTTTTTTAATCAGTTGATGGTTACAGCAATAGAACTATAGACTTCTGCAGGATCAGGTGCAGAAATGATATATTTCTTGGCACGGCATAAACTTTCTGCTTTTAAGTTTTTCATATTCATTTTTAGATTGTACAAAATCTTCTCACATTCACATTTGCTTAACCTGCTTAACATCCAGAACACAAAAGAGAATTCAATTCAAGTACGTACCCTTAGCTGGAAATTTTATAAAATGGAGAATACCACTTAATGGTGTGTTAGCTCCAGGATTTGTAAGTTTGCCTTGAAAACCATCAATCTGAGTTTAATCAAAGGGTTTGGTTTGTGATACTACACACTGTATTGAGTGGTAAATTGGAAGCTGGTATTATACTCTAACGAAATTACACCATTAATTGTATCGAGTGGTAAATTGGAAGCTGGTATTATAGTCTAAAAAAGATACACCATTAACTTTATTGAGTGGTAAATTGGAAGCTGGTATTTTAGTCTAACGAAATTATACCATTAACTTTATCGAGTGGTAAATTGGAAGCTGATATTTTAGTCTAACGAATTACACCATTAACTGTATCGAGTGGTAAATTGGAAGCTGGTAGTCTAACGAAAATACACCATTAACTTTATCGAATGGTAAATTGGAAGCTCATATTTTAGTCTAACAAAAATTCACCATTAACTTTATTGAGTGGTAAATTGGAAGCTGGTATTTTAGTCTAACGAAATTATACCATTAACTCTATCGAGTGGTAAATTGGAAGCTGATATTTTAGTCTAACGAATTACACTATTAACTGTATCGAGTGGTAAATTGGAAGCTGGTAGTCTAACGAAAATACACCATTAACTTTATCGAATGGTAAATTGGAAGCTGATATTTTAGTCTAACGAAATTACATCATTAACTCTATCGAGTGGTAAATTGGAAGCTGATATTTTAGTCTAACGAATTACACCATTAACTGTATCGAGTGGTAAATTGGAAGCTGGTATTTATAGTCTAACAAAAATACACCATTAACTGTATTGAGTGGTAAATTAGAAGCTGGTATGATAGTCTAAAAAATTGAGTTGATGTAGAAAGCAGTGCTTTGGGCCCAGAAGCAACATAATTAGCAACACTGACCGTAAAGTTCAATAAGCCCTGCTAAATATTTAACTGACTCTACTGTGGTCCTTGCGCTGACATCTGACTCGGACAAGAAAAGCATGTAAGTTTTGAAGGGGGAGAAGAGTGACTGAAGCATGTCTTCTTGAAATATCAAAGTCCTATTTTTGCCCAATTGTTAACCTACTGCAGTGAAAAAGAAAATTTCTGTTTTATTAAACAAAAAAAAACAGCACTATTTTGAAAAGGCAGCTTATAATATCAATACAGGCATTTCTGCAATTATCAGATTGGTAAATGGAGCATTCATTTAGTATGCACTCGATTACTGGTGATTTGAAACAAATCCAAAAATATGAAAAAATATTTCCTAAATTTTAAGTGTCGTTGGATTTGGCTAAACTTGAATGTAAAAACTGTCATATTTCATGAAATTGTTGACAACTTTTGAAATATTTATATGAGTAGTGTCACACACACACACATAATATGACAATTTTTTACTGGAGAATAAGTAAAAAAACACAGTACCAATCAAGTGTTGCAAGACACTCTCAAAGCCAGTGAAAAAACTGGATGTTCAAAAAAAAAAAGGATTCTGGCAACTGTGCTAGTTTTTAATCTATTGCACTTTCTGCTTCTGCAAAATGTCTCATCCTGTCATGTGACTGCATAGAGTTTTAAAGACTAAAGTTCAAATGCCATTTGTTGAAAAAAAAAAGTTTTTGTTCCTTTTTGAAAAACTACGTATCAAATGGCATGCACATCTCTGAAAGTACTTCACCAAAGTCAATGTTACCTGAGTTGATTGCATTTTCTAGGAACATACACCTTTGCTTTTGTTTGATTGTAAAGGCCAAACTGGTACAGTGTAAGTCAATGTGGACTTAACAGTGGTGATCAGGGCTGCCAAAGCTGGGGTTTTCCCCCCAGATCTTGGGTTTTCTAGGGTTGGCTGGGGTTCTGGGGTTTTTGCATACGAATCTGGGGTTTTCTTTGCATGGCAATTTTGGTTTTAGGATTAAAAAAAAAAAGTCTCCAATAGAAAAAGCAATTTAAACAAAAACAAAAAACAACAAAGAAGAAAAAAAAGTCGCAATACAGAAGTACGAGAGCAAAATAAAAATCTGGCACATATGTATATACGTATATAAATTTCAAGTAAGTACTTTTTGTAAATAGGCTCCTAATTTTATACGTAGCCCTTCCTCGGGGTGAAGATTTAGCGGAATATTTTTCTGCTGGCTGGCAATTAGGCCTCAAAGTCGCCAACGACAGGCCGAATAGGCCTTTCAATCAATGTAAAAATACTGGATATAAATCAAATTTTTCTTTTATTTTCAAGGTATAAAAAAATATTTTACAGCCATTTTACCTTGAGATTTTTTGTTTAACAAAAATGATGCGTTTTGGATAGGGGGGTTAAGTTTTTTGTTATAAACATGGGTCAAAATAATGTCTGGGGTTTTGGCGGAATTTTTTCCTATGATCTGGGGTTTTTAGAACCTGTCACTAGGGTTTTCTGACCCCAGGCCATTGGCAGCCCCGGTGGTGATGGCAGAGAGAATGCTCTCCTGCATTCCCTGACTTTATTTTTAATGATAAAGGGTTTCAAATCGATATGTTATCGTGACTTCACTTCAGCATCAGCACGGCCGAGAGAGGCCAAAAGGTCATGAAACAAGTTTGAGCATCAACCCATGTGATCAGAGCTAACCCATTATCTCTTGCTATTTTCTTGTGACTGATGTGAGGATATTATGGATAATTGGGTGTTAAAATTTCATTTAAAACAATTTAAAAGATTGAACTAGATAGATTTTGAAATTATGTCTATGGTAACCACAAGTCTAGAAATTCTCCCCTCCAATTTGATCATGCCAAATTTATTGATTAAGGTCTATTTTCCATAGCTGAAGCAGACAGGAAAAAAAAACCTTTATACCTTTCTTAAAAATTGTTAAGAAAAAATAATATAAAGTAAAGTGAAGGTGCAAAGAGGCAAATTTTAAATGACGTAGAAGAAAGTGTTTTTTTTGTTTAAAAAAAAATGAACTTATAAATCAACCCGGGTGTTCCTAGAAGCTGTCAATATTTGCTGGAGGTAAGATAATTCTGTTGTCATTTTAATGTCAAATCTTAGACAGCCAGGTCCAAACAATTCTAAAATTTATGAAAAGTAAGTGTGACTTGGTTGGATTCATATATGCAAAAAATCAGTTCAGTTTTATAGTCACTCTTTAAAAGAATAAATGAAAAAAAAAGTTATTCTTTTTTCTTGATTAAAAAGAGAAGAAAAAAAAAAAGGAAAATGAATTATGGATAACCCAAAATCAAATCAAGCAGTCATTGCAGTACATCTATGTATTATATATCAGTCTACGCTTTATTCACTTCTTGATTCAGATTTTTTTAAAAAAAGAAGAGAAAAATGTGCATATCAAGAAAAAATATTGTACTTCAATAAATGTCATACTACAAAAATATGCATGAATTAGAGAGGAAACCAAAACATTGTCTAGTACATTGTAAATAACGCATGATTATGCTGTACTGCTATGATTTAAATCTAAAGAAAAAATTTATAGCCAGTGTTAATTTTTATCATATAAATTTTTCCACATGTTCCTTGAAATTGAAGCACAAAAAAGTTAGCTGGCATCATGCGACCTATGATGGCAAAATAAGAACATAAGAGTAGGAATGGTACTTTTCTGAACAGTTGTAATATACTTTTTATAATGCTACCAATTATTATTATTATTATCATCATCATCATCATCATGACTTTCATCGTTATTATTATTATTACTGCTATTATTATTGTTACTGCATGTTTTAGTATAGCAAATATTATTAAAGTATAATTGCACATGCAGTTTATTAACCAAGTCATCGTCACAAATATCCTTTCAAATTTGCTTTTCACTCCCTCTCTAATCAGGCTTCGTCTTTGCCTAGAGGTTACATGTCAGAGTCCATTGTCTGTCCTTGTCCATTGCAGCTTCTCAACGTTCCATCATCTTCACGTTGGTAATTTCCTGCAGTGTTTCAACACCATTACAATTTTATAATCATATCTGCATTGCCGTCCTCTCTTGACATTAGATTTTCCTTCCAGAAAAAAATTGTGTTTTTATCAATGCTTTCCTGTGATGTTGAAGTTAGATAGCCTTTTCTTTTCACCTTATTTACTTTATTACCTTTTCTTCTCATTCAGATTTAGAAGCTCTCTATGGCTCAGGTAGAGAGGACAAGAAGTTTTTATCACCACCAAACAGAAGGGAAAAAACCAGCAAACCATCTAATGCATTGAGCTCTGACAATTTGAAGTGAGTGCTGAGGACTGAGCTCATGCAAAACCAGAATATTCTCACTGTACATGCATATGTAGGCCTACATATGTGTAATTAGGGCATTGATAGAAGCTGACCAGCATTGGTAGATGGGAAAGATAGCCTCATTATGAAATATTACTATTAGGCCATAGAACAGGCAATGTAGCGTTCGCAGATCTAGCATAGAAGGTGATGGCAGACTTGCAGAGACTTTGTTAGCCATGCTAGACTTTGAAAGGCCTTCAAATAGCTCAACAAAGGTTAAATAAGTTGTGTGAGAGGGTGTGATGAATAGGACGGACGTTACGGGAGACAGGTGAGTGAACACGTGGAGATCGCCATGTTGGGTGCAACAAGTACCTTTTTAATTTTTCATTACAAGGGCTGTAACAACGTATATTTTCATAGCTAAAATAGAATATCGGGAGTTATCTCCATTTGACCATTACATCCCTCCCTTTCTTGCTAACCAAAGTACATGTAGTATGAAAACATGACCGTAAGATACTTTCTATTGGTATTAAAGAAAATTATTGATTAGAAATAGAAGCAAATAGGATGTTTAATGAAACTTACTTGATTGAAACAAAAATGATGATTAGTTATTATAATTATAATATAATTGAAGGCTAAACATGATGTAGAAATAAAATAGCTTGATGCTAAAGAACTTTTTGTCTTCTTGTTTTCTTGTTCACTGTCCTGTGATTATAGAGTTCTTAAGATTAACTGATAAGGCAAATTGTCTTGAAATCACATTGGATCCCTAAACTATAGATTTGAGTACTTTAATTATGACTTTCTTAAAACATTTACATTAACTAAAGAACTGTAGAGATAGATCCGTATCCTCCAAGTTTAACTGATAACAAAATACAATACGCTTGGCTTCTAAGTTTCTTGAACTGGAAAACTATCAGTATCAGTCTTTTTAGATATCATAACTAACTAACTAGTTATTGTTAATGATTAACGATGATAAGATTGATCATAGAGGTAGAGCATTACTAATTTTCTAACTGAAAGGATGAAACGAGAAATCTTGCATGATACAAATTGTATCAAGAATGAGAACGGTGAGACCATATTGGTCAAAAAAATAAAAAAACGACAAGGCATAACGAGCTATAGCCTTGTTGGTAAATCATTGGGGCTGGAATCTGGATGACATCAGTGCCCTTTTAGATATGATATGATACGTACTTGACGGTGCTAGATTTTTAGTATTTCATGGAGAAGTCTTTGAATCTCTCCGGCATCTTTCTTGTTCGTCTCGGTCTGCTGAGTTGGTGAGGAATTGGCGCTGGTACTGCTGGTACTGCACTGCTGTCTGGTTCAGGTTCAGCTGCTGATTCCAATTCTTCTGGTTGTGGATCAGATTCTGTCTCTGCCATTTCTCTCTCCTCCTCTTCAAAAGTGGGTGGTCTTGGTGATTTCTTGAAAAAACTGCTGTTTCTCGTGATTGATTTGTTGCGTCTCTTTGCTGTGATCATTGATCCTTTCTTGTTGGAAACTACATAAGGTATTGGTTCATATGGGGTTGTAGGTTTGGTCTGGTCTAATTGTTTGACTGAAACACTCTCTCCAATCTGAATGTCTGACCGTTTTACATAGGATTTACAATCTGCATAGTGCTTCATTTTTGCTTTGGCAGCTGCATCATTACATCTGATGCAAGTATTAATTGGGTCGGTTTGCATTGGTGCTGTAGGTAGTTTGTTCTTCACAACACGGTTGAACAATACATTTGCTGGGGCTAGGCCAGTACTTGAATGCTTTGTGGTTCTGTATGCTAGTAAAAATTTGAACGTTTCTTGCTTCCAGTTCTTGTGTTCAGCCTGAGCTACTTTGATAGTTTTCTTGGTTGTTCTCATGAATCGTTCAGTTTCTGCATTGTCTTGGGGCCAACGAGGTGTGATCTTGCGATGTTTGATACCCATATGCTCAAGGTAAGTTTTGAAGTCTATTCCATTGAACGGTGGTCCATTGTCTGTTTTTCAGTTCATCTGGAATTCCAAATTCAGCAAAGATTTTGTCAAATCTTGGAATTACTGCTCTGGCTGATGTACTTTTGATCGTGTCAACAACGACATAGCAATGGTACTCATCCGTTACAACAAGTAGGTATGTTCCATCTGGTAGATGTCCAAAGTCAGCACTGAGTTTAGACCATGGTTCTTGCGGTAGATCTGACATCTGCAGAGGTTCTCGAGTTGTTGTGGGTGTGGCCACTTGACAAGCAAAACAATTCTTGACTGCTTGCTCAACTGCTGTGTGCATGTTTTTGAACTAAACTTTGTCTCGGAGCATTGACAAAGTTTTAGTTTTTCCTTGATGTCCAATCCTTCTTTCTTTTAGGATCAGTCCAGTCTCTGTAACGGATAGTTCATGTGCACAACGATTCAATGTGTCATACGTTTGTTTTTCCAGTGACTGGAAATTCGATGTTTGAGTCCAATTTCCTGTTTTAATGGCTGTGATTACTGCCTGTAGTGTTCTGTCTTTGAGTGTTTCTGACTCTATGTTTTCTAGAGTCATTGCTTTTGGAATGCTATTGTATGCGAGATGATTCACATACTCTTCTGTGATTTTCTGTTCTCTTGAGCTTGGCTTTGTGCTCCTATTGGGATGTCTGCTCAGGTAATCGGCCGGGTTGTCTTCACCAGGCTTGTAGTTGATTGCCATATTGTAGGCTTGCGTTCTCATCACCCATCTTTCAATTCGCGCCAGCAGTTGGATCTTTGGGCTTCCAAATAGTGACACTAGAGGTTTATGGTAAGTATAAACAGTGAATCTTGGGGCTCCAAATAGGTAGATGTGAAAATTTCACATGCTCAGGTCACGGCTAAGGATTCGTGCTCTGTTTGGGAGTATCTCTGTTCCGTTTCTGTCAATGACCTGCTTGCTATTTGGAAAATTTGAGGTTTTTCTTCATGAGTTTGAGTGAAGATGGCTGATATTCCGACCGGACTTGCAGTTGCATTTACATAGACTTGGGTGTCTTTGTTTGGATTGAAATAGCACAAGGTGATGTGATTTTTAAGTTTTGACTTCAGGATCCCTAAAGCTGCATCATGCTTTTCAGTCCATTTGAACGCTGTGTTTTTCTGTGTCAGCCGTCTGAGTTCATAAGTGAGTGTGGCATAGTCGGGAATGAAGTGTGCCCCACAGAAATTCATCATCCCCAATAGGCTTCTTACTTCACTTGTGCAGGTTAGAGTTGGCATCTCACAGATTTCTTGCAGTTTGCTTGGACATGGTTTGAATACTTCTGCTGAGAAAATGTGTCCTAGAAATTCTATTGAGGATTTCATAAATTCACATTTCTTTTTGTTGAGTGTCAAATTTTTGCTTCTGAGTCTTTCCAAAACTCTTCTGAGGTTTTGATTGTGCACTTCCTTGCTCTTGCCATACACCAGGATATCATCACTCACATTGATTACTCCTGGCAGACCATTTAGTGTCTGCCTGATGACTTCTTGGAAGATTTCTGCTGCACTGTTTACTCCAAAATTTAGTTGTTTGTAGCGGTACAATCCTCTGTGTGTAGCAAATGTGGTGATGTAGCGTGAGTCTTCATTTAGTTCACGTTGGTTGTACCCTTGGTTAAGGTCAAGTTTACTGAAGTATTTTGCACCTGCTATAGTTGTTGATAGTTCATTCAGAGTAGTTTGCTATGTCTTTCTCTTCTGATTGCAGGGTTTGGAGCTCTCATGTCCACACAAACTCTGATTTCATATGGATTTTTAGGTTTAGGTACTATGACTAGAGGATAATCCAAGGTGTTGGTCCTGTCGCCTTCTCGATGACACCCATTTCTTCTTCTTTGTCAAGGTGTTTGTCTAACTGTTTCCTGATGTGGAATGGAATGCGCCTGTATTTCTGAGCCACAGGTTGTATCGTTTTATCAATATGTAGCTTCACTTTGTGATCTTGCAGTTTTCCTAATCCACTGAAGACATCAGAAAATTCATCTGTAATATCCTCTTTCTGCAGTTTGTTGACGGCTTTCAGTAAACATAGTGCTTGGCATGTATTCCATCCTATGGTTGGGATTTCTGATGTCTTGACAACTACAAAAGATACAATCCTGCTTGTGTCTTTATACTGGACTTTGGCTTCCAGTGGTTGACTTGAAGAAAAGGGAAAAATCCTGTTCATGCATGGCTCCAGTGCGGGTTGAGTTGGTAGAGCATTGTAGACTTGCTCTGGCAGTATGTTTACACTCGCACCTGAGTCAGCTAGTATTTCTGTATGTCTGCCACTGATTTCAATTTCAAAGATCGGCATACCCTTTCTACTAATGGCTGACATGAAAACATAGTCATCCTCAGATGTCAATTCATCTTGGATGGTATGCACATGCTTTCTGAAGTTAAGTTTCTGTTTAGGTTTAGTTCTGACCTGTCTGGGCTGTGTGGTCTTCGACTTACAGACTGATGCAAAGTGATTTGCTTTTCCGCATGAGTTGCATGTCTTGTTGTAGGCGGGACAATTTCTCTGCCCCACCTTCATGTGGCCATTTTCTACCACAATTTCTGCAGTTTTTGTGAGTCAAGGGCTTCTCATGATTTTGATGATGTTTAGATCTCTGTTTAGCTAGGTCAAGCTTATTTACTGTGGTGAATTCTTTCTCAACCTGTTGAGCATATTTCTGTGTCAGTTCGCACGTTCTAGCAAACTGCAAGAGATTAGTAAGAGTTATGTTCGGGTTCTTCAATCCTTTTTCCCTTACCTTTGAGGATCTACAGCCAGCTATTATTTGAGACTTGATCTCCTCCTCGGGGTTTGTGAATTCACACGATGGTGCGAGGTGTCGCAGTGCTGTATAAAAATCATCAATGAGTTCAGTGGTTTGACTCATGAGTCTGAACTGGTATCGTTGGATTTCTTTGTTGACTTTGGGGTTGAAGTGCTGATTCAGAGCAGAAACTAATTTATCGAAAGGAGATTCATCTCCTATAGCTTGTAATTCTGAGTCTGGTAATGCTTCAGTTGTGTTGTTCAGATCGGGCCCAGCATAGGTTAGGAGCAGAGCCTTTTTCCTAGCTTCATTAGTAATGTCATATGCTACAAACAAGTTGTTTTTGAGTCTTGATACCCATTTTGTCCATCTAACAGCGATGCCATCTGATCTGGTGTCAAATGGAGGGTAGCTTGGCAGTTGTGCGAAAGCCATGCTGATGGTGATTATACTTGGCACTTTCCTCTTAGGAATCTAGATTCTAATAAAAACTAGGTTAGATTTGGCCTCTGGTCTGAGCGCCTTGAATCAAGACCACCAATATCTAAATTTATATTGATGATACGAGTAACCTGTAACTTACTAGGGTGCTAGTAGGCCTTTTTAGTGTAGCATACATGCGTTGATTGAAATTTTACTTTTATTCTCGTCGCCAATGTGATGAATAGGACGGACGTTACGGCAGACAGGTGAGTAAACACGTGGAGATCGTCATGTTAGATGCAACAAGTACCTTTTTATTTTTTATTACAAGGGCCGTAACAACGTATATTTTCATAGCTAAAATAGAATATCGGGCGATACCTCCATTTGACCATTACAGAGGGCTGGTCTATTGGACAATATCCTTGCATTACTTGCTGTAGGCCTACACGGTATGCAGTTGTGTGGATTGGACTGGTTCTAACTTTTAGCATCAGTGTGAGGAAGAGACTTGTAAAGCTGCATGCATTCTGCAAGCTTAACAAACTCTTCGTCTCATTATTATAAATGGCCAGACCTCATGGTTTTTAGCTTTTTCATTAGAGAGTGAACACAATGACCATAGCCTTTGTTATAATTTTAGTAATGTGACTTGTGCTGGTTATGATTGACGTATCGTTTTAAAAATATAAATATTTTATCAATTTCAAATAATTCAGGGAGAAAATTTTCACACAATCTTCAAAATAAGTAAACTCTGGTAAATTTTTTAGACTTTTATTCATCTTTTTATATAAAATTTAAAACAAATTGTATGGTACAAAACAGAAAAAAAAAACTCAATCACAGAACTGGAGAAAACTTGTGAAATATTTCAGCAGTAACATTGCTTACTAGTTAAAAGTGTAACACAACCGCTGATAGCCTGGAGATTGCTCCAATCAATATAGAGAAAAACAGATGTTTTGTCTCCTCCAATCTATAACTTATTCTATACAAAACAAACTGAAGCTAGTGAACAAAATAATCCAAGAAGAACATTGTTACTTATTCCTCTTATTTTTCCATTGTATCTAATACAAGC
>BLXT01000273.1:1905248-1916942 GCA_019648995.1 Plakobranchus ocellatus | reverse complement strand
ACAGGGACAATCATGGCCCTTAGATTAAATGATAAACCATGGGTGTGACAATGAGTGTACAATACCATATAGACCAAATAGGGACAATCATGGCCCTTAGATTAAATGATAAACCATGGGTGTGACAATGAGTGTACAATACCACACAGACCAGACAGGGACAACCATGGCCCTAAGATTAAACAATAAACCATGGGTGTGACAATGAATGTACATTACCACACAGACCAGACAGGGACAATCATGGCCCTTAGATTAAACAATAAACCATGGGTGTGACAATGAGTGTACAATACCATACAGACCAGACAGGGACAATAATGGCCCTTAGATTAAACAATAAACCATGGGTGTAACAATGTGTATACAGTTACTTATAGACTAGTCAGGGACAATCATGGACAGATAAACGATAGATGTGACAAAAGGTTTCATATAGACCAGACAGGGACAATCATGGCCCTTAGATTAAACAATAAACCATGGGTGTGACAATGAGTGTACAGTTACTTATAGACTAGACAGGGACAATCATGGACAGATAAACGATAGATGTGACAAAAGTTTCATATAGACCAGACAGGGACAATCATGGCCCTTAGATTAAACAATAAACCATGGGTGTGACAATGAGTGTACAATACCACACAGACCAGACAGGGACAATCATTGCCCTTAGATTAAACAATAAATCATGGGTGTGACAATAAGTGTATAATACCACACAGACCAGACAGGGACAATCATGGCCCTTAGATTAAACAATAAACCCTGGGTGTGACAATTAGTATGCAGTTACTTATAGACTAGACAGGGACAATCATGGTTCTTAGAAAAAATAATAAACCATGGGTGTGACAATGAGTGTAAATTTACTTATAGACTAGACAGGGACAATCATGGACAGATAAACGATAGATGTGACAATCGGTTCCATATAGACCAGACAGAGACGAACATAGCCGCATAGATGGAAATATAAACCATAGATGTTAGTGTATTGTCTTATAAAGATTGTTCAGGGACGAATGTTGCTTTCTCACATCATTATGAAAGATGGATTTGAGTGAGCAGTTCCATTACACCGGTACATCTCACCTGTGGTTTCAAATACATTGATGATGCCGGCAATTTCAGTGATGCATCACCTGCACTGCCTTTCTTACTCCCTGAACCTTTACGAGGTGATTTCTGCTGGATAAAGGATTTCAAAACAATTCATGAAAAAAAAAAAAGTTTGAAATTAATAATTTTATCTATGAGAAACGAAAAGCTGCTAGCAAAAGGCAAAAGAATATTCTCCATTTCAACTCCGCAAATCTTCGTTTGCTGTACTGTCCATGAAATTTTATATTGAAGTAAAATGACAAGAAGCTAAATTATTTGAAATACAATTTTGGTTGTTCTTTTGATGGTTGTTCAGTAAAATTAAAGCACAGACCTAAAGACACAAAAAGAAATATTACAAATGTTACACTGTTGTAGAATTCTACTACATCTAGTAATTGTGATTTCCCACATATCTGTTGTAGCTTAAATGGAAATGGGTTCACACATTTAATGGAAGTTCTGAATGCTTGTGTTGCTAAGATATACAAGTGTGCTTTCAATATTGACATTTTTTCAGAATGTGATCACTTGACTTTCCTTTTTTTCCATTTAATATTGATTATGATTGAAAATCTAGATTTTCCTCTATTTGTCCAAACTTAATATTAATTTTTACTGCTAATACTATTAGGCCCTTGTTTAACTAATCTGATATTATTATGACTAAAGTGTCATATTTAACATTCCAGATATAACATGCATAAATGAAAACACATTTCCCTTCATTGCCTTTATTATCTCTTAATAATTTTTCAAGTGAAAAGACATGTGTCAACCAAACTAAAAGAATGAGGGGGTCTCAATTTCCTTAAAATTTCACGTTCACAAAACTGTGATTCTCTTTTGATATGATACTATTTATAGTTACCTTTTTTTAGAAAATCCAGTTTTCAAAGAATGCGATCCCTCACAAAAAATTTAATAAGAAGGAATATGATTATGTTTTTTTTTTTTCTTACAGTAGATCTTAACTTCCAGGGCATATAAAGATTGTGCACATAAAGATCTAATTCAAAATTTTCTTCATCTTTTTTTGTGTTCATGTTCATATTGACTTCACATTGCAATAATAAAAATGTTTAACTGATATGATTTTAAATGTTAGCAATTGAAACATAAATCTCCTCATTTACACAATTTTTTTTTACATGTTGGAAGATAAGGGTACACGTACCTACTTTTGCATTCACATTCAACTTGCAGATTGCTAATGGAAACCATTTTAGACCTTACACATGATCTTTCAGATAGATGAAAACAAACAAAAATTTAATCTCTTTATTCATGTGTGTCTCAACAAGACTCTTTCATTTCTCCTTCCTTGTCTACCCTCCCATTTGTCCTCTGACCTTGCCAGAATCCTTGCTGCAGGGGGTAGAGGTCCCGCCATTCATTGCAATGCTATCTGACCCATCCAGCTCACCGCAGCTCACTCTAGATGAGTCATCGTTGTTAGTGGCTGCCTCCTTCTGCTCTCGACTGAAATCTTTCATCAGTTCTAGAACGTTGCCATACTCTCGCTTCTTGCCCTACATCCGAGCCAAAGGCAAGTTTGTAAAATATATATATTGACATTGCAGGTCTTTCATGCAAACAATGTAAGCACATAAAACAAGATGACCAAAGCATTGAGGAAATTTAATATGAATCATCGTGCGCACCTAAAACAATAGAAAGCTGATGGTGTGTTTTAAACTTTGGTTTTTATAATTTGTTGGCTGATGTGACAATCTCATAAAAATCATAACTCAGATGTTTTGAAACAAAAAAACAAACAAAACAAAACAAAACAAAAAAAAAAAACAGGAAAAAAAGAAATGGGTTTCGTTCCTTTTATAGAGCACCTGCTTGGATATCAAAGTTAATCGCACGCTATGAAGCTTTTCCACGTCTTGTCAGGGATTCATGACAAAACTTATGAATTATGACAGCAAAACCTTTTCTTTTAAAAACAATAATTGTATCACTTGTAAAAGTAATTTCATGGTTTAAATTGCAACAAAATGGATCTTCCGCATTTGAAAAAGTGTAACTTATTATTAAGACTACAGCAGTAAAACCTCATTCAAATTGATTGAGATAAAAATCTGGTAACCCACATGTTAATAAAAAACTTAAACCAACATGTTACAACCAGTCCACTACAAGGTTATCTCAGGGTGTTCAAGGCCTTCGTCAGGCCAGAGTGGCAGCGGCAGGCCTCGAACCTACACTTTTTAAGAAAAATAATTATAATTTTATTTTTAGTTCCATCTTTTCACAGCTTTTTTTTTACAGAAAATTAAAATCCCAATAAACTTCGCACAGAATTTATAAAATCTCTCTCCATTTTTCACTATTGCAAAGCTGATTAGATAGTTTCTGGCTGTATAAGTGCTAATCTTATAGTGCAACTTCTGATCTCAAGACATTTTCTTTTGGTAAATTATGATTTACTCTGGGGTGTAAAACTAAATTTAAGGAAAACCAAAACAATTTTATAAATATTGTGCAGTGATTAATCTTGTTTTCTCAAACAAGGTGAATAATTTTTTAATCTCACACTTAGTATTACAAGAAAGAAAAAATATAACAACATTATAAAATATTTTTCCTGTTCACAGAATGAACAAATAATTTTTTTCTGTTCAACTAATAAACAATAAAACATTTACAGGTCTAACACTGAAAGTATAAAGAACTTTACATTTGTGTTAAAAGCAATAAGGCCCATCGGGCTAGAGAAGTGTATCTGGGTTTAAATACTTTTCGTAATACTGCATTATAGATATGGATAACTAGGTAAGACAAGGTTTTAAGTGCCTTAGTTTGTCCTTTTTGATTCTTTATTTTAGATCTTCATACATTAATGCGCTTGTCTTAAAAAATGGATTCGTTCTTGCTTGGTTTATATTTATGATTGGGCAGCACAATCAAGTCTACTCCTCATATGAAAAAGATGCAAGCTAGCAGGTCTTACAGTAGATGTTCGATTTTTGGTGCAGATTTGCTTCTGGTTAATTTGAACTCCACGCATATGCTACGGCTCATACAACATCATCGCCAACAAATGCGATAACATGCGCAAAATATTTACCGCCTCTCTTTGTCCTGACATATATATTATACTGGTATGCCACATCACATGCTAGTTCCAGAGCCGACATAATTATGCTTTGCTGCAAAGACTAAATAAATGCTATTCCTTATACCCACAGATACTATTATCCAATCTCAGGCTGAGTACATTATGTTTTACCGGGGATTGATCTCACACTGTCAGTGCAGAACTGCATCAGCAAAGGTATCATTTCCTGTAATTGCAGGTTTCATGAGGATATCTATGATTACACATGTTTTACTCTTGCCTTTTATTTCTCTTTTCTGTTGCTTTCACAAAGCTCATATCCTTAATCTGTGTCCTATTGCTTATGGTTATCAGCTCAAAATTAATAAAAACTTATTCTTTGCCTAACTGTGTCTCTTGCCCTGCCATTTCAGCATAAACAACAAACAAATCTGGTTCTGTTCTAAAATCAACCTACACACCATCAAACTAACAATCCTACCGTAAACCACTCATGGTTGAGTAGTTCTCCTGATGACAGCCGATACGCTGGGTTGATGGTGAGCATTTCCTCCAAGAGTTTTTTGGCTGTCGGTTCACACATGCAGATACAGAGGAGAGGAAAGACAGGTGTGGCGAAAGGAGAAATTGGTGAACAAAGGTACGTCATGCATTATAACTGCATCATACAATGTCAAGATGGAGAAAAATAGAAAAAAGATGAAACACAACGAGAGTGAGAACAATCATAGTTTAGGAAAAAAAATTCAACAAAGACAAAGAGTGAATGAAATATTGAAGTCAGGAGCTAATTTTAATCTTTTTAGAAAGAGTGAATTTGTACAAAACTAGAATTAATTTCAAGTTCTTTTAGAAAGAGTGAAAGAATAAATATGAAATTTCTTTTAAAAGGGTGACTGAAAATTAGAAGCAAGGACTTTTTAACATCTTTTAGAAAAAGTGAATGAAAAAAAAAAACAAAATAAGGACTGTTGAATTCCTTTTAGAAAGAGTGAAAAAAGATAATAAGTATGCTGAAGATTTTTTTTTCCATATGAACAATACAAGTGGTTTAGACAAAATGATAAAAAATATTCGTTTTTGTACAATAAATGAGTGCAGTTTGAGAATTTCACATACCATTCTTTTGCTCACTATTGAATAATTGATACTTCAATTTAAACAGAATGCTGTTTTTTTAAACTGTTACATTAAAAATATACAGAGACCTAAGATTCCAGCTGACCTGACCAAAAACAAAACAACCANCCCCCCCCCCCCCCCCCCCCCCCCCCAAAAAAAAAAAAAATCCTCAAAACTAAAAACTCTGTGAGGTTTTTCGAAAGAACCTCAACACTTTGTGAAAGATGGCAAAAAAAGCCTCTGCGGTATTAATGAGCGCAAAAGGATGAACGATTTTTTTGCACTACAGGTTAAAAGTGAACAGATATATGATTTGAGGTTTTTAATTGGGTAAATCCTGAGGGCTATTGATTCTACACTGAGCCAAAGCAGAGAGACATCACATGACAGGAGTTGGACAAGAATTTACAACAGAATAATCACATACACACAAACACATATATGTATCCATTGTACACAAGCACACACATACCCTACCTTGATCGCTGATATTTTTCCACTGTGGTTCATTAAACTTGGGCCCATCTTTTGCTATAGTCTCATTCAATTCGTTGTCCTTGGGGTATTTGGTTAGTCTGAAAAGGAAAAAAAATGTGCGCAAGAAAAAACTTTAAAAGATTAGAGAAATGAGGTATAAACCCAATATTGCCTGAATGTTTCAGCAGGAGCCAAATGACTTGCAGTATCTGTCATGGACTTAACACTTCTGATAATATGCTTCATTTGACTGTAACAGTTTTTTGGTAATTATCTGTATAAAAATGTTGTAAATTTTTTTGAAGGTCTCAAACGTTTTTTAAATCTAATTTTGCCTAGAACGCTGTGTACTGACCTAGATCTCTAGCGTGTCCACCTCTCCTATATCTTTAGCCAAGGATCTATAAATAAATTTGTTTTTCTTTTCACTTAATCTCGAATATTTCTGTTGAAAATCCTAAATTCATTTTTTAGGAGTTCAAAGTGAGATATTTTTGTTTTAAAGGAACTTTTCATAGACATAATAATAAACAATCTAGACATAAAGAAAAACAAATTCTTACAGAATTCCAATTAAAATTGTGTCCCCAACTGGACTCATTTTGGGGAACTGACGCTCATGATGATATTTAATACCTGGTGGCTTACAGTATTGTTATACCACCGACGAAAAGGTATATCGTAACAACTTTTCTTTGAAAATTTTTTCAGTAGATTTGTGAGTTATTTACAGTGATAATTTCAAGTTGATCTAATTTCTTAACTTGAAAAGACTAGCTTCAAACCCACAACTGGGTGAATTTCTTGCAATGAGTTTTATAAATTTGATATGCCAAATAATTGAAAAGCAAAAGTTTGTTGCAAACCAAAAATTGAGGTGCATCTCTAAGTATTGACTATCTACTATCAGAATTTTGTGGCAAAAAACTTGTTAAATTGTAACTGATCACTGAAATAACGCAAAAATATTTCACAGGTAAAAGAAATTGAATTGTCGAAAAAAAAAAAAAAAAAAGAAAATGATAAAGAAATCATTGTGAAAGTATTAATTTGTTATGAGTCAATACAGCTTTGATTCAGAAGTTCTTATACTTGAAAACTACGCTAGACATCCTGCTCTATTTTTTTTCTTAGAATTACACACCATGTTCTTCTGTAAAGTTTTCCTTTTTTTCTGTAAATCTGAACCATTCCAAATTGCCAGGCATGTGAAATTGTTAAACCTAATCCCAATCCTTTCAATTTACTCTACTTTTCTCAAAACAAAACAAAACAAAACAAAAAAATAAAAACAAAAATGGAGATACCAATGGGTGGATTTGTTAGGAAAAAACCCCCAGAAAATTGCAAAGTAGGTCATTATTGCTTTTATATTCCATTTTTTTTATCTCACAAGCTAAGGTGTGGCGCGGCTCATTCTTTGCTATGTAAATTATAAGAAAATTGTCCCATTGCAGAGAATTAGTAGGTGTAAAGTAAAGACCTCTGGCCAATACGATTTGAAATTTCTGGTGATCACAGATACATATACTAATGTCGACCTAAATTTGTAAGGAGTACTCAAAATTTGGATTAAAAAATTTGTTTTTACTTTAAAAATATTGACCAAAAAAAACCCAAAACAAAACAAAAGCTCTTAGAATAACTATTTCACCCCTCTTAGATAGGTAAAGTTACTAACTGCTCTTTGTAACATTAGGAAGGTCAAGGTGAGAACTCACAGGTAGTACATGATGATGCCCATAGCCCATACGTCTACAGGATAAGAATATGTGGAGTTCATTTCTGGAGCTGCACACATAAAACAAGAAAGAGAGTCAAGAAGGTAGGGGAAAGTTGAGGAATGGAGTATTATTTCTATTCATCGATAAGCACAATTCAAGATACATGTATATACCTGCTAAATATTTACAAAAAAATCCTTGATTTAGTACTCTATAAGATAAGAAAAAAAATGTGTAGTTTTCTATATGGAATAATTATAAAGAAAAAAAGGAAAGACTTCTAATTAAGTGATATTTCATAATGATGAAATGAAGGCAATTTTAGTCAATTGTTAACATTTTTAAAAAAATACCAACAATTATGAAAAATTACAAATTATTTCACTTGAGAACAACGATATCTTTTAAACTTTTTGGAAAAAGATGATAACCTCCTAACATCACCTTAGATAATGGCACCTGAGTTTTTGTGGATCAGGTCTGTTTCAATAATTAATTTAGAAATCAAATGCAATGGACCTCTAGAAAGTGTGTTCATTTCATGTTATTAAATGGTTATATTGTAATATGACAGTTTGGTTAGCAGTCTAGATTTCACAAATTTACTTTTCTTGAGTGCAGGTTCGGAAATCTTGCCAAAAAAACAATCATGATCTGAGAATTACTGAATCTATTAGTGTTGATAATTTTAATAATGACATAAATTACTTTATTTTTTTTCCATAGCAAGGCCCTCTCGGCTTCTTTGCAAAACAACTTGTGACCCTGGCTCAACTGAGTCTCCAAAGATTAAACTAAATGGTTTTCCAAGCAATAGCAATCAATTTAAAAAGTTTTCCAAATAATAACAGTCAAATAAAAAAAATAATACTCAACAGTTTTCTTGGCAAATGAAATCAATAAAAAAAAGAACGACAGTTTTCGAGGAAATTATAATTAATTAAAAACAAACATGCATTTAAAAGCTTTTATTATATCTAGGGGGAAAACAGACGTGTTCCAATTGTTTTTTGAACAGCTTAGACCATCTGCCTGTATAAACTTACCCATGTAGGATGGAGTTCCGCAATATTGTTCTTGCATATTTTCATATGAGTTGTTGTTCTGTTGAGTCGACAAACCAAAATCTGAGACCTGGTAAGATAAAGTGGAAAAAAAAACATCTTTCAAAAAATGAAGAAAATGAGTATGAGTTTAAAAAGGAGGATGAAAAGACATGTTTTTTTTTTTAATCAAAAGCTAACTGCAATCAACTGCCACATGATAAGCAAAAATAATTGTTCTTTGTTAAATTTAACTGCACTCCCGAAATTCAGGTTCGTAACAAAATTGCTCTTTATCAGTTATCAGCTGCCATCAGCTATCACACCTGCTTTCAAAAATTGCTCTGATGGCAAAACATAAAGAAAAGTCTATGAGAGAGAGAGAGAGAGAGAGAGAGAGAGAGAGAGAGAGAGAGAGAGAGAGAGNNNNAACACAAAGAAGGAAACAACACACCTTTATATTGATTGGTCCATCGTCGCCTGGGTCGTCTGCCAATAACAAGTTTTCCAGTTTTAAATCCCGATGCAAAATACCTATGGTAAATGAAATAAACATACGGAACTAAAGTACAAACGTGTACTTCATGTTTATATGATGCTCTGTCTTTCTGAAACTTATCTGATTAAAGTAAACAGGTGAATTGCAAGAATTTTCTAATTTTTAAAATTCTTTCTATTGAAACAAACACCTATAAAAATAATGTCTTCTTATTGAAAAGGAGCGTTGGAGGCACGATGGTCAGGGGATCTTGCCTGCATTCTGTTGCAGGTTTGAGCCCTAGCGGAGAGCCTGGAAGCCTGAGATTAGCTTGATGTGGGCTGACTATATACAAAAACTAAATCTCAGTGGAAGAGGAAGATTAACAATGCCATATCATAATCGATGCTCATAAAAATAAACATCACAGCAGTATCAATTTTTATGATAAAGGAATGGAAAGATTTCCAATTATGCACACAGAACAAGGTTTCATAAAATTAATGAAGAAATGTCAAGTACGGATTTTTTAAAAGCTTACATATTAAAACAAAAAAATTAAAAAATATTTTCGGTCAAAAGCAAAGACATATTTGGAAGCTTTTGAAAAAATGAATCTTTCTTGAAAGATCATAAGTGTGGCCAATGCAAGCAATCTAAGCAATCTTTAGAAGAAATGCAGGTTAAAACTTGTACCTGTCTAACAGCATCAAGGTTAAATATTGCATACCAATGCACATGCAACAAGACATTTATAGAAACAAGAGGTCCAATGTTACCAGGTGAGTGTTGATAAAAGATTCGCTTGACTATGTGAATGCATAATCACCAACTGGACCAGCCTATATCAGCATACGACACCACTGCAAATATATCCCGTAATGTCAACATTTGACTGGACTATTGTGAAAATATACACTTCCTTTTGATCACATTTATCTTCCGGAAGTGTACAGGAGTGGTTGGCTCCATTACTTCTAAGTGTGAACGAGCTATTTATTTTCACTGAAAAAGAACATCACTAAAGATTTACAGATAGGTGGTTCTTGATATATTATTAGGATTGTTAGATCCATTACTTAAAAAAATAAATTACAAGCATACAGAATAAAGAAAAAATAATAAAGACAGGGCCGGATCCAGAGAGAGGTTCCAAAAGTTATGTACCTGTGGATGTTGATTATGTAACTATTTTAGAGCCTGGAGAGGCCACATTTTCACTCTCAAATTGCAAACATTCGTCAGCTTCAAGACGGACTTTGCCCCCTGTGCCCCCATTGGCGAAGGACACCCCCCCCCAAAAAAAAACACACACGATATCCCTCCCCTCTGAAGTTCTTGATCCGGCCCTGAAAGATGCAGCCGGTTTGTCTATCTAATCTGTCATTCAGACTAACATCTAGTCTAGAAAGGTTGACAAAACAGGCCTAAGGCGTTGATCAAACACCCAGGCTAATCTGCCCTCTTTAGATTTAGCAAATAGATCTGGGGTGTCTCAATGTGCAATTCGCACAATATATTCTACAGGCCTGACTATAGTCCAGGATCCAGTGGCTGCAAACTCACCCACTTGATGCAAATATTTGATGGCCTCAGCCAGGCTGAACATAACTTGTTTGGTGTCTGCCTCGCTGAGATGCTGGCGTTTCTGTAGCAGCTTGGCCAGATCGCCACCTTCACACACTTCCATGATTAGATACATTTTCTGCAGGCATGGCAAGAAAATGATTCATTAGATGCAACAAATGAGGCCAATGAAAAAAAAAAACAACCAGAAAACCACAAGCCTACTGAAACTCTTGATTTTCACTGATCTTATACAGGAATTTTTACTGCACTGAGAGATAGAATGAGAGAGAGAGAGAGAGAGAGAGAGAGAGAGAGAGAGAGAGAGAGAGAGATTTACTGCACTGAGTTCATAGGATGAAAGAGAGAGACAGAGAGAGAGAGAGCGAGAGCGAGAGAGAGAGAGAGAGAGAGAGAGAGAGAGAGAGAGAGAGAGAGAGAGAGAGAATAAGGGCAGACAAAGAACAGAGCAGTTTACGCTAGAATGGACATATTGATATCTTTCAATGGTATCGTAAGATCTAGGAAGCTAGAGAGAACATATTTTTGCTTCTGGCATCAGGCAGGTGTGGACCCTGAGCTTAGGATACTAATAAAAGCTTGTCTTGAGCCAAACTAAAAGTTTTGGTCAAAGTTACCAATCGATTAGTTTTTGTGGTAATCTTAGGGTGGTTCGCTATCCACTGAGCCACCAAAGCCCCGGTTCCGTTGATCAAAGAAGCGTTTAGTAGCGTCTTCTCTGGGAGATGGGATTAACATTAATCTAATCAGCAGAGAATGTCGATATCACACTGGCGGCGGAGTATGAATCTCACCTCTGCGCCATCAAACATCACACCGGGCAAATTGATCAACACCGGTTGTGCAGGGGATGGATACAGTTAGGGAAAGAGAAAAAATTCATTATTTGAAGATATTTGATATGAACTTAACCCGATAGCGCGTATATTGCCTACCTTTGGTGACTCTAAAACTTCCTTCAGCTTGATGATGTTCTTGTGATCAACCTTTTTAAAGATGGACACCTCCTTGTCCAGCTGTTTAAGTCCAGAACTTCCCGCCTGGTCATTGATAAGTGTGGAAAAGAGACAGAGAGATGACAGATTA
>BLXT01000273.1:1824837-1836927 GCA_019648995.1 Plakobranchus ocellatus | reverse complement strand
CTCTGAACGATGAATGTGAAAGATTGAAAAAAAATGGGGGGGAGGGGGGGGGAAATAGATTGAGAAAGTAAGAGTCTTCGACTGTAGAAATCCTATGCGGAGAACTAGGAACAGTCCAAATGTGTTCATATAGATGAACATCAGGCGTTGTAATTTTGAGGTTGGTCTGTGATATTGATGTGGAGCTTAAGATTATGGGAATCGCGCCAGCATTTTTCAAATCCAGTGATGCAAATGACTTACATGTGAAAACAACGCTGTCTTTAAGTACACACCCTCTAAAAATCCTCAGCATTACACCTTATACAAAAAAAAGAAAAACAAGAGCAAAGCAGGTGAGCGTATGGTGACCCCCCTTCCGTCTTTTTTTTAAATAGACTCTTCCAAATCATGCGAGTTCTTCGTCCCCACTTTTTAAAATACAAAAAACCACACCTACTATGTGATTTTTTTTACATAAGGAGCTAACAAAACAAGCACATAAATTAAAACCACATCCTGGTCCGCAGGCTTGTGCAGTATAAATAACGCCACGGCAAGTCTCTATAACAGATGTGAGATTACTTTCTACAGTCTCATAAAAACAACTTTCCATTTGACGCGTAAGCTGCTGCTAATTTCGAATGCTAATTCATTCACCATTTCTAGAAGGTTCTTCAACAAACACTGCAGTGCTACCACAAAACGAATAAAGCCAACTGTCTAGCCAAACTCTTGAGTTCTACTCTTGTACAAAAGTTCAAGAACTGACCACGCGCATCCATCACCATGATGGTCAAGTCCGTCTGGCTACTGTTTGCACTGGTCGTGCTGATCGCTATGTTTAAGGGAAATGAGGCTTCCTCCACTACGGTAAGTTTCCATAGCGGCAACAAAACTTCTCCAACTTTTGACAGCTCCAGGCCGGGTTTCCTTGCCGTAGTCAATTTTTTTTTCTTTTTCTGTAAACTGACCGCAAATGTTAATACACTTATCTCCGTTCAGAGAATGGAAAGCAGTATCATAGATTGTCTGTCCGCCAGAAAAAGAGCATCCCTGAATGCCTGTTTGCGATAATTTGGTTTTTTTTTTTCCACGCCCAGTGAATGTTGATTTCATCGAACCCTTAATGTCTCTTTCCCAAAGTGCAATGAGTGACCCTTTGTTTCGTCTTTCCTTTAGGGAACCCTCTACGCTAAGTCTTTTCTTTTACATCACAGACTATGTAGAGAAATAATAGACCAGTGTGTAATGCAGATGCCGTCTCTTCTGTGGCGCTGAGGTACATTTCGATTTCCCCTTGCGCCGGCAAGACTGTCTAGACACACTAGATTCAATCTTTCTCGCCCCTTCCATTTGATATCTCTGTTGTGAGAATAATTTCCCCCCGACACATCTTTTATCCCCAGCCCATGTTAAAGACTCATAATCTGAAACTGCGCAAGTGACCCCAGACAAAGATCGCGGTCTTATCGACCGAGGGAACGGCTTATTATTTATTCCCTTTAGCTCAAACTCCCACGTATCATGCTACCTTTGGTTAAAAAAAACATTTTAAAACTTTATTGAGAATCATGGAAAAACGTATGTATTCCTCAACTTAGCAAACCGCATGACCGCCACGGCTTGGCCAGAATGGCGCAAGGAAGTGATTCGGCCTTGTTTACTCTCTTTTTCAAGGAAAAAAAAATTGTTTTACTCTTTTTTTTTCTTTCTTGCTAGGTATACAATATATGTTAAGGTGGAGCATAGCAAACCCACTTTGAGATTTGCAATATGTATATACATATATATACTCACAAATATGTATTTTATATAATAGAAACTTTAAAATATGGCTGATCTTTTGATCTAGACTAGTTGACTTGTAATTTTTATTATTATTCTAAATCGGCCCGGCTAGCTTATCTTAGTTCAAAAGCGATGTATTATTTTAGCTTGTTTACCTTTTTATATCTAGATATTTCTAAAAGGTTCGCGAAGGTAAGAGAATATTGTTCACAGAAAGTTGTTGACAGTTACCTAGAGATCAGATAAGCTTGGGGTGTCACAACAAGACCTGGAGACGTTTATGTATTAGGGAGGTGATAAATGAAACATAAAACTGCAGCTTTAACACTTTTTTTTTTTTGAATGAATTGTTTGTGTAATATTGATCAAATTAGCATTTTTTTTTTTTAATCTGTGAGCGGTAGGTTTAAAAAGTCGCTGAGAGATTGTGGAAGAGCTCGTTGAGAAACAGACTGCTGATATTTGAGAATATGCACAGAGACAGATAGATCCTGTACTATTCTTAAATTCCTCTTAACTTAATTTTTTTAAAAATTCATTAAAGTTTTGGCAAGACTTCAAATGATTTCCGTTCATTAGTCTGATTAAAAGAAGTCCTAGTCACAAGTGGTATTCAACTAGATCTATCAATGTATAGCGCAAAGCCAAGAATGAAAAAGGATTATAATGTAAACCTTTTGACAATTTCATTAAATCCACAACTTATATACCAATTAAAGTCTATAAAACATATTTGTGAATATTAGGTCACGACAAATATTCCACGGGTGAGAAGAAAGCTTGATAAAAGAAGGCAGGAAAAATATTCTCATATAAAAATGATTGTCAGATTTTGTGACAGTTTAATTACATATATCTGGCATCGCGATTTTTTGCAAACAAAAGTCCCAAATTTTGCAACCAAATTCTCAAATTTCGCAAGCAAAAATGGCAAAATTTGCAAAAATTTTGCACGAATTTTGCGATTTTTTTTTTCGGTAGAAAACCAACAACAGATTAATAAAAGAGAAATGTGAAGTGATATTGAACATAGATTGACTAAATGGTGAAATAAAATAGGATTAGTTGAAAGAAAGATCGCATTTATTGAAAAAACAGGCAAAAAAAAAATTTTTTTTTTAATTGTCCAACAAATTTGTCGTAATAAAGAAAAACGAGTTGTTTCAATGAGCTCTCTGACTGACTGATTCTGTCGCCTCTCAGACAACACAATGTTGTATAGGAAAAGCTATTCTCAGCATCGGCAGAGCTAACTGTGGCATAAATATAACGCCTTGCGCAACCGACAAGATTTGGGAGTGCCGCAAGGCAGAGTCCCAAAAAATGTTGATGGCCTCTGTGGGTGAGGACTTCAAAGCAGCTGGACCCAGGTTTTGGATGTAACGCCTGATCTGGCACCAATCCCAATCCAGGAATGCCACTCAACTCGTTTGGAGGAGGTACCATGACCATCTATATTATAACTCGGGCGGAATCAACCTATTAAATATGGACTGAGTGCCTTAGTGACTCTTTACAGAAGAGTGCGTTCCCCCATCAATCTGGTGGCGGTATCAGACTTTATGAATACTTTCAAATTCCAAAGTGTCGAGAGTAAATCTCTAACCCCTCCGTCTGGGTTCGGTTAGGCAAATAATCTCCCACCAATGGGGATCGAACTCCGGTTGCTCAAACAGTAGCGAGCACTATACAACTAGATCACTGAAGCGCCCGGCTTTAGAAATAAAATTCAATGGTAAGTCTGTTGGTGGATGTAGCCCTGCTTATACATTTAGTCTAAAGCTATCGCCATTTCTTCCCTTTAGGATTTTACTTTAGGTTAAGATCTAGAATCTAACTAGATCTAATTATCTTGGCTGGCAATGGTTGAGGGAACAATGCTCAAGTTTGTTTTTTGCAGGTTGGCTTGATTTTTCTGATAGTTCCCTTTTAAATTTATAAATGCTTTCTGGAGCCCAGATGCAAAGACACACTTGACTTCCTCATGTGGTCAAGAAGTAAATTGCAAGTATCGCAAAACAGTTTTTGCCCAGCTACAAGTATTTCTTTAAGAAATTGTGCATGCCGTTCCATCACCGTCGTCTTCGTGCCACACTTGGATTTTTCATTTGCCTTTGGATCTCTCGCTTTGACTACAACGTGTCCATTTTCTTCTCGGTAGATTCTAGATTCTTTAGGCCTAATGTTGAATCGAAGATGTCTTTACTCCTGTTTACTCCAAAGCTACGAGTTTTAAGTTTAACAGAAACAGGCATTGGCTTAGCACAAGTAGCAAAGAGAAGCTAGTGCAGTAAATTTTCTGAAATTGGAAACTCGACGAAACGGTTGAAGTTTTTTTTTGGGGGGGTGACCACACGTTTAATTTTTTTTTTTTCTCTTTCTTTTTGGAATATCACCAAATTTTGCGAAAAAAAAAGGGCAAAAATCAACAAATCTTGCGGTTGCAATGCAAAACAGGAAAGTTTGCCTTTTTTTGCGATTGCGTTGCGGCCGCAAAGGTTGCAAAAAACCGCCATGCCAGATATATATATATGCAGTCCATTTAGGGGCAAGCTCAGGCCATTATTCATCAGTTGCTTAAAAAAAAAAAGGAAAAAAGGTAAAAAAAAAAAATTTAACCATTATAAAATTTTTGGACATATGAATTAGGTAGAAAAAAAAGCATTTCCTACATCTATTACCTGAGATATCTTTATATTCACCGATTTTTTTTTTTAAAGCTCCTTTTATGCGTGAGCTATTTACCTCTAAAACAGTCTGTACTTGTCATATATACTGAATGATTTTCTCCTACAGATTTGAAAATCTAGTTTGTATGCTCCTCTGCACTATTTTCTTTTCTTTTCTTTTCTTTTCTTTTTTTTTGGGGGGGGGGGAACCATTAAAGGTGAATTCACCCAAATAATGAAAATTTTCGTAGCCTGAATTATTTGGCTGAAAAAATGTAGCGAGCAAAAATATAACCATCCCTTTGCCATGACTACAATAAACTTATCTGGCTTGCTCGCATCGTACCCCCGGCACTCGTTAGTCACGTGGATAGCCAGGGACTTGCTCCCCTAAATTATTCCCTGCACGCACAAAAATCCCCATTAAAATGAAGAATTAAAATCTAGCGCAGATCTAGATCTAATATAAGTCAGTTTCTAAAACCTTCCACCTACGTAAAAAAGCCTGCACCCCGTGTTTTATTGCGGTAGAGCGTGTATCCACCCAAATTATGCACCTTAAATAATTTCTGGAGCTCGCTAAGCTATGCAGAACGCATCTAATTATATATTGATAAAGGCCCAATTAAGAATGCTTTAGAAATTCTGTCGACATACCCATGGATGCAAGAAAGGAAAGTTAAATAGTCATGTTTTCATTCATAATTTTTCCGGGAAAACCATATAGGAGGGACAGATAAGCTTGAGAAAGAGCGGCGCAAAGAGTTTAGGCAGCATGACGTGCTCCTCTTATATATATTTATAAAAAAGATACAAAACCGTGTTAGACCTTTAAAAGCATTTTAAAAGTTAATAGTAGGCGCAGAGTCTACTTGAGTAGATTCATGTCCTTGTGCAGAGAATCGGCGGAATTCAATTGGAATTAGATCAAAGTGGGCTTTTTATAAATTTTATCCGCCCCTTTGAAAATGGATTTTTTTGCGGGCTTTTGTGAAATCTCCGATTGACCTGAGGCAAGTGGCTCACATTTTACAAGAGAGTCTGCTGCTACACAAAGAACCTTCTTTTACGATAGAAAAAAAGAGGCAAACTACATGACTGTATTAAGAGCAATACCTAGATCAAGCCCAGGACACTGTCTTAATTAAATCAAATCTTCTGTTTGGAGTCAATTTTATCTAAATATAGAGTGTACAGAAGTCTAGAGACTCGATCTGGTCATTAAAATATGAATGGAAATGTTCTAGGTGAAGTGGAAAAACCTGATCTTTTCATAGATCCCTAGATAAACACATAAAAAAGAGAGAAACTGCTGGAGTTCTAGGGCGGTACAAATGGTTCTATGTATCATGGCAAGGTCATCTTCACAAATTATTTTTGAAAAACAATTTAGACATTTGGAAGCTTTTAAAAGTTTATACTAGGCTTTGAGAAGTTGATTCCTTTGTATAAAAATTGGTGGAGTTAGATTTACATGGGTTTTATAAATGTTTATCCGTTCTTTTAAGAACAGATTTTTTCCCCGCACTATCTTCAGATCTTCTATTTGGATAACTATACAATAAATCTCAATAACCAAAAGCTCGTCTTGTCTTAACAAAGTGTAAGAAACTATCAAAACCAACTAGCCCAAAATAGATTTTTTTAAAACGAAAAACAAGAGGAAAAAAACCGGGAATTCATGAAACGTATGTTTATTTGTAGATTAAACAGAAGATTTCGAAATAGTTTGGAAAACCGAAATCTATTTTTAAGAAAGGAGAAACAAGAGATCTATAAAAACCTATACAAAACTTTAAAGATCTACTTCCAGCCCCAACTCCCCGATTTTCTAAACAAGCAACTGAATCCACTCCAATAGCCCTGCTTTAAACTCTTCGTCATCTTTGAAATGCTTTCGAAGATCTAAAACTTTTTTATAATCGAAATTTTGAAAACAACCATAAAATGCTGCCTTGAGCTATGAGCTATTTATATGGCGTTAGATCTCTAGCTTGCCTGCTTTTTCAGATGTGCTTTGTTCAGGGTCTATGGATTTCGTTTCTTCATTTTATCTCGAAAGTTCACCTTTGTAAATAAATTTGGGCCTGTGGAAAATCCGAATCGAAAGCAAGGAATGTAATTCCTGCACATCTTTTTATTTATGTGCTCTTGCACACATTTAAACACATAGATTTGCAATTAATATGCATTCATTTCTGTAGCACCCACTTGGGAAAAGCTAGTTCGAACAATGACCCTCAATTTACTATATAAATTTAATGCTTGTGTCTTGACAATGACCCTGTATTTATTGCATAAGCTTAATACTCGTGTTCTTGAAAATCTATACTCGAACTCATTTTGTTCCTGTTTTACAGAGAGTCGAATCTTTCCAAGTTAGATCCGATATCCGATTCCGTTTCGCCACAACTGAGGTTTCCAGCAGGATTCGTAACTTGGACAATAAGACGCAGGAGGTCAGCTTTGACGTCACGATGCCCGATCAAGCTTTCATGGTCGCTTTCTTTATGATCATCGATGGTGAGCGCTATGATGGTCAAGTAAGAAAGCGTCAAACAGCTATAGGTGGGAACCAGGCAGTTCAGACTCCGCAGCAGGCTCCGCGAAACGCCAACATTTTTGCGATATCGGTCAACGTGACGGCGGGCAGCGTTGCAAATTTTACATTGACCTATCAGGAGAAGCTGCTCAGGAGCCGCGGGTTTTACGAATACGAGATCTACATAAACCCCGGACAGGTTGTCCCAGATTTTTTCATTGACGTGAAGATTCTAGAAAGTAGTCGACTAGGATTCGTGCGGGCCCCAGCGATAAGAACCGACGATCTCGTCTCAAACTGCCTTGCCGGATCGGATGTAGAGGGGCAGAACGACGTGGCCGTGATAAACAGGCTAAGCCCGACGACGGCCAGTATCCAATTTAGACCAAATGAAACCCAGCAGGAAGTAACAGGTGACGGAATCTCGGGAAGATTTGTTGTCCAATACGATGTGGAACATGTGAGAAAAGGAGGAAATTTGATCGTCTACGACACCTATTTTGCCCACATTATAGTATTTGACTCTCTGAACCAAACTTTACCAAAGGACATAATCTTTGTTCTGGACGAATCGGGTTCCATGAGCGGAATTAAAATTGAACAACTTAAGGAAGCGATGTATGCCATCGTATCTGATCTGAAACCGCAAGACCGCTTCAATATTATCACCTTCAGCTCCAACACTGAAAATTGGGAAAGCGGTCTGGTACAAGCCAATGTCGCAGCAATTGATCGATCGAAAGATTTTGTCAGGCGCATAAACGCAAACGGAGGTACAAACATCAACGATGCTCTCCTCGATGCACTCTCGAATTTGAGAGGACAACAAAGTATAGAAAGGATCAGCATGATCTTCTTTCTTACTGATGGCGAAGCCACAGAGGGTGTAACAAACACTGACGCCATTGTTCGAAACGTTGTCAATGCTAACACAGAAAATGTCCCCTTTTATTGTCTCGCATTTGGAAAAAATGCTGATTTAGATCTGTTAAGGGATCTGTGTGATAGGGATGGCGGGTTTACCACAGAAATTTTTGAGGAATCTGATGCAGCTGAGCAAGTAGGATGTCTCTATGATGTGATCTCAGATGTGAACGCTGAAAACGTGACAATCACGTACGGCGACTCTGTTGATCCTTTAGCGCTGACGCAGACAATTTTCCCTCTTGTTTTCAGCGGGACGGAGATCATTGTCCTTGGCCGTTTCAGAGATGGCGACCAAAATATTAAATATGAAATCACAGGATCAGAGAGATCGGGTAATCTCAGCATCTCTTCAGAGGAGGGTGACTTCAATGTTATGATCTTAAGTGAAGATGAAGCGAAGAACCCGCTCATCCAAGAACCTCAAGCTCGTTCTCGCACCGTTGAGAGGATGTGGGCTTTCCAAACAATCACAGAGAACCTTGTGAAGAAAGACAAATACACACCAGACAGCAACACGACTGAAGCCCTGCTGGAGGATGTCTTTGTCAAGTCCCTGACATACAACTTCGTCACGCCGCTCACCTCTATGGTGGTGGATACGCCTGGTCAAGGCCTGGCGGAATTCAGGCAGGCAAACATGGAGGATGAGATCTTCGATTATACAGTCTTCAATTTTACAGCACCACCGACTCCAACGACTGTGATGACAACAACTCAGACAACTTCAGATCCGAATGGCTCTGGAGCCGTGGGCGTTCATCTTCACACTTACATTATCATCTCTATCCTAACCCTCTTGCTTTTCAACATCTAAACTCTTTCGCGTCTACGTCTGTTACGTCCTTCTGTCTCGGTGAGAAACAACAGGCATCCTAGTTAACAACGACCAAATATTCCAACCATAATTACACATCGCCCAATTCAAAGCAATGCATACTACTCATAGGCTGAGTCCAGTGAGACTAGAGAAAGGGTTTTCTGGTCTTGTTGAACACAGAACAGAGCCACGACTCACTTCAGTCGATACGATAACAACACATACACACACACACACACAGTACCACCTTCGTAATACACTGAAGAAACTGAACACAGGCACAAGGGTATATTATAAAACACAGAGTGATGATTGATAATCGATATCCCAAAATAATACAAGCATAATGGTTTCATAAACAACTGAAACACAAACACAGCATACTACATATCAATACCCAAATTTTAAAATGATCATCCTCAAAAACAGAATAATCGCTCAAAAAGAAAAAAAAATAAATAAATAAGGATTTTTAATAACGCTTTGGATAAGCCCCAATCTTTCACTCTTAGTTTTTAAGCAGAAATATAAAACATGCTATAGCACATATTCGCGATGTAAAAATCTTGCTAATATTGTTTTTGTGTTGTTGTTGCTGTTGTTGTTGTGCTATTGTCATTTTTTTTTATTATTGTTGTTGTCGTCTTTGTTCTTTGTGTTGTTTTTCGTGTTGTTGCTTTCATTTCTATGTCACAATGACCTTCATGGATTTGTGAATACGAAAAGATTATGGCAAAAACTAGATTTTTTTGAAACAAATATTGAAATATTTGTTGTCGTTTTTTCCCTTTGAACACCAATACCACTTTGACTACTATACACATGACTATCAAATGTCATAAGAGCAGGTCGTTCTAATCAAACCTGACGCATCAATGAGGTTTTGAATGACATACATTGATTTTAAACTCTTTAATCCTGCTGTGAAAAAAACCCCACCCAAAACAACTTATTTATATGTTTCTGAGAGTGCGGTATTTGTATACTTTTTTTCCCCAACTTCTCCTGCTGGGTGATATTAGCCTATTTACCTTAAATACAGGCATAAGGTCTAAGACTGCAGACAAAATATGGCTCTATTTACACCTTAATTCTCACCCTGAATCAGATTTAAAAAGACAGTAGACTATATTTCGATCTAGAATTAGGATAATCCCTTATTAAATTTCCCAGATTCTAGGGTAGTGATCAAGCAATACCTTTTTTTTATCTTTGGTTGAATCCTAGACCGGATCTTACCCAGGCCTAGACTTTTTTTCTCTCTAAGAACACAATAAGCTTCTTAATGTAGTTTTAGATCTAGATCTTTAGTTCTTACAAAATAGCCTTATATTTCATTCTCTTTCGCTCATGTCTTTCCACTTTAAAGATCTGAACCGATTTAAGCATTATCTTATGTATAGATTCTGTAGAGCTTTGACAAATAGATGGTTGATGACTAGGCATCTTTGTATATACATACCGCCTGATGTTCACTGTCGTGGCGGAAACGATGGTGTCATTACAATACACGATAGAGTAAAAAGTGTACCTCTTGCAACAGTTTTAGGTGCTACAGAATACGAGAAGACGGCACATTAGTAAATATAGTAATAGTTGTGTTGGGGGATGAAGTAGTAGTAGTAGTAGTAGTAGTAGTAGTAGTAGTAGTAGTAGTAGTAGTAGTAGTAGTAGTAGTAGTAGTAGTAGTGGTAGTAGTGGTAGTAGTAATAGTAGTAGTACTCTCTCCCTCTCTCTCTCTCTCTCTCTCTCTTTACCTGTCACGAATGGCTTAGTGCTGTTTAGTTATAGATCTAATTGAATACTGCCATTGACAATGAGTTGTTTTAAATAGACCTAAGAACAGTAATCACTTCAAGTCTTCCCAAAAATTTAACGAAAATTTATTTATTTGAATCGTAAACAATTTCAGAACAGCAATTTAATCTCTACTGTTATTTAGATCTACAAGCTCTCACCTTGGGCTTCTAGAAAATACTAGTTATTCAGTGCATAGGCTAATGAATCAATATAACACAAGGGAATCATTCTTGAATAAAGTAGAAAATCACCAGTCATGTTTTCAAGGTTAGCTAAAAATATGGACCAATCAAATAGTCTCATTTGTTTCTCCTTTCACACATAAATATGACACATCTACCATGATCTAATAACTTCTTGTAAACAATGTTCTCATGCCTTCGAGAACCTTCTAGAAATATCTAGATCTAACGTGATAAATAAGTTAAAACATAAAAGCACTGTTTACCTAAAGTAGGCCTAGCCGGGCGGGAAAACTATTAGAAAAAAAAAGGCCAGAGCATAAGATCAGCCACTCCGAGTGTAGATTCTAGATCTAGACTCAATTCACAGCAACCAATTCTCTCTCTCTCACTCTCCTTCTCATCTTTCTATCTCTCAGTAAGTCACTCTCTTTTTCTCTAATTGCATGTCCATTAACCAAGAGTGTTTATTTCTTTCTTTGTTATGTTTCATTTTGTTTCGAATATCGTATATTGATTACTGTTCAAACTGTATAATTATGATAAATCTACTGATGTTATGCATTGACAAATATTCATTTGTTTGAATTATGAATTTCCCTCGCTCTGCCTCTTTCTAACCTTGTCAAAACCGTCATATTCCAAAAGATGTAGGGTGGAACCAGGATCCTAAAGAATCTACACTTACAAGCCTCAATAGAGTAAAGGGAAGAGGATGTTTTAAACGGTTACATACCTAAGCATGTGGAATTATAAAACTATTCTCACCGTTATGAGGTTAATTTAAATGCATATCCATTTCACAAAAAGTTGTCTCTTTTCGTACCAATCTAATTAAAATTTTCAAAATTAAATCTATTCTAGATCTAGTAGATGTAACTTAAGATCAAACAAATTAATGAGATATACATGTTTTGTTTTTTTTTTAATACCGCGGGTCTTTTCAAAATAATCCCATAAGATATCCCAATTATGAAAAAAAGATTTTTAAAAAAACTTGATCCAGGTTACATGTGCACTGATTTCAAATCGTATGTGAAACCACTTCATTTTGACTTTTTAAAACATACATCTAGATCTCAATAAACTTGGACCTAGTTCCCTAGACTGGTAGATTAGATCTATTCTGGAGTCTAGATGAAGGCGGGGAAAAGACCCTCAATTTATTATCACCATTATCATGTACACGTACAGATTTAGATCTACCTCTTTGTGACACTTGCAAAGTATTTCTGAATCATTGGGTGCAAAAGAATAAATCAGATTACGTCTACTTAAAAGTTGAATCGTAAAGCTTAAGAGGTCGCCATTACTTGGACCTTTCTGAACACAATAAAAGTATATTGTTTCCATTCCCAAGAGTAATCGACTTTTTATCATAAA
>BLXT01000273.1:1766452-1780763 GCA_019648995.1 Plakobranchus ocellatus | reverse complement strand
GTTCTAAGGATCTGTCCCACTGAGTCCTGCACAGCAAAATGACAGTCTTTGTTGTATTATAGGCCAAGCTTATTCTGTTCTAAGGATCTGTCCCACTGAGTCCTGCACAGCAAAATGACAGTCTTTGTTGTTGTATTATAGGCCAAGCTTATTCTGTTCTAAGTATCTGTCCCACTGAGTCCTGCACAGCAAAATGACAGTCTCTGTTGTATTGTAGGCCAAGCTTATTCTGTTCTATATTACTTGTTCTGTTTCATGTCTGTGCCCTTCTAGATCCTGCACAGCAAAATGATTAATTCTCTGTTGTATTGTAGGCCATGTTTATTCTGTTCTATATTACTTGTTCTGTTCTATGTCTGTGCCTGCAAAGCAGAATGATTAATTCTTTGTTGTATTGTAGGCCATAGTTGTTCTGTTCTATATTGCTTGTTCTGTTCTATGCCTGTGCGCCTCTGTATCCTTGCAATGCAAAAAAAAGATTAATTTTTTGTTGTATTGTAGGCTTTGTTTGTTCTGTTCTATATTACTTTTTTGTTCTATGTCTGTGCGCCTCTATATCCCTCAATGCAAAATAATAATTAGTTCTTTGTTGTATTGTAGGCTTTGTTTGCTCTGTTCTATATTGCTTGTTCTGTTCTCTCTGTGCGCCTCTATATCCCTCAATGCAAAATAATAATTAGTTCTTTGTTGTATTGTAGGCTTTGTTTGCTCTGTTCTATATTGCTTGTTCTGTTCTGTCTGTGCGCCTCTATATCCTGCAATGCAAAAAAATGATTAATTCTTTGTTGTATTGTAGGCTTTGTTTGTTCTGTTCTATATTACTTGTTCTATTCTAAATATCGGCCCCTATAGATCTTGCACAGCAAAATGATTGTAGTCTTTGTTGTATTATAGGCTATGTTTGTTCTGTTCTATATTACTTGTTCTGTTCAAAATATCGGCCCCTATAGATCCTGCACAGCAAAATGATTGTAGTCCTTGTTGTATTATAAGCCATGTTTGTTCTGTTCTATATTACTTGTTCTATTCTAAATATCGGCCCCTATAGATCCTGCACAACAAAATGATTGTAGTCCTTGTTGAATTATAGGCTATGTTTGTTCTGTTCTATATTACTTGTTCTGTTCTAAATATCGGCCCCTATAGATCTTGCACAGCAAAATGATCCCAGTCTTTGTCATTGTTTCTAGTCTAAGCCTATTCTCTATGTTACTTATTCTGCTCTCTAAATCCTTCGTGTTTAGCCCAGTATGCATGTATTGGTTTTTATAATCCTAAAACTTTACTCTAGATATTAAGTGATTCATGTACTGACACTTATATATATATATATAATATCTGTTTTCAGTTTCTTTGAAATAAATTTTTTTTTGTGTATAATATAATAAAGTAATAAAGAAATACATATTTATTTATATATTTACAATCTAGCTTTTCAAGGATGGTTGTAGTATAAACTCTGCATGTGCCATTCATTTTTCTTCTTATTTTTTTATTATTATTCTTTAGATTTTATGTCCAAAAAGCATTTATTGAAGTTCACTAACACCTCTTGCCTTGTCTTATTAAGAAAACTTGCATCTTTTTTTCTTTGATGCCCTTTTTCTAGTGTGAGAAATTTGTGTTTCTCCTACTAGTTTTTTCCTCTTTTTTTTTCTCATTTTGATCTATATGCCTTTGTTCTTCTCACCTTTGTTAAGATCTTAGAAAAAATGTGTTGTACAGCTATTTAAGTCAAGTTATTTACAATAATTAAAAAAAAAAAAAAATTAATTAAAAACCAAAATGAATCTTAGCTTGAAGGTCATGTCATTCTGAATGAAAATTCAGCGAAATTCTGCGAAACCATTTTCTAAGAAAGTTGAAATGAAATGTCTTCTATGTAGTATTAAAATAGAGATCTTCTTTAATCCTGTAATTATTGTGTGGCTATCTATTGCTTCTAAAGCATTTGTTCCTGATACTGTCTTTTTTTTCAAGTCAGTCAATGGCATAAGAAGAACTGATATAAAGATCACTTTATAGTACTTGTTAGGTTTTCAATTTGAAATTCTGAAAGCGGTGGATTAATTTGATAAATGATGCAGTTTTAGAGAATTGGGAAATGGTATGCAAAAGAATTTCAGTCTTTGTATGTTGTGTGCTTTTGTTATATCCATCTGGTATCTAAGAAATTCGTAAAAAATTTGAAGATGAAAAGGTTGATGATTGCTCTATGTTTGTTTGTTCACGTATCTCAGTTTTGGGTGATGGGGGCCACACCGTGTCGCGTAGTGAGCGCCTTCGCGCCAAAATCGAGAGCCTGGAGAAAGCAAGGGAGCAGATGCTTCAAGACAACCGCATCATCGGAAATATCACGAGCCGTGCCCAGGAGCCTGACCTGCGCATGAATGTGCGGAGAGTCAAGTTCCGCTGGCAGCGTGGCACGAAGATTGGTGGGTAGCAATAAAGCATTTCTATGTTCAATTTCAGGTTGACAAAAGATGTCTATTGCTCTGTTTGTGAGAGATTGTATTGAACATGGCAAGAAAAATACATGCAAACCATTGAAATGTTAAAAAATACTTTTTTTTTGTCCGTTTGTTTTTTTTTTTTTTTTTGCGAATTGTAAATGGCTAAACATTTGAAATCTGGAAAAATGTGAAATTGAGCACAGAAATGCTTTATTGTGTTCATCTATTTTGCTTATCATCTCTGTTGGGCAATTACTGGCTAACAATTCAATATGTGCTGGAATTTGGAGAGGGGGGGGGGGGATCAGGTACTGTATTATAGAAACTGTAATTCATATTTTATAGAAAGGAAAGCAAAAGCCTAGAGACGATGCAAATGTAAGTTGAATGCCCATTTTAAGAGAAAAAAAATGACTTTCCTGGTTGATTTAATTTTTTCTTTGTTTCATGTACATTTTTTCTCTGTTTCAGGTGAGGGAACATTTGGTAAAGTCTACACCGCTGTCAACATCGACAGTGGAGAACTGATGGCCATGAAAGAGGTGAAAGGTTCTTTCTCTTTGGTTCAAGATTACATTCCTTCTTTCTTTTTTTTAATATTCAGGGTTGATAAGTCACAAATGAGTTGATGAATAGGCCGTTAGTTTAAAAAAAGAATGGCATGAGTTGTACTGGTCTGAACATCCAGCCTTGACAAAATGACGGATGATTCTCCATGTTTCAGTTTGACTGGAGAGCTGAGGAAACTGTTCTGATGAGATGGTGATGCAGAGTCTTGAAATCTAGAATTTGAAAATGTCAATTCAAGAATTGAGAAAATCTGGAAAACATGGGGGGTTTTTATCCATTTTGAGAAAAAAGCGTGGAAAACAAAAACCACTGAGATTCCAGACCCGCTACTGCCATAGTCACACAATTTTTACAGACTTGTCAAAGGGTTTTAACTGAGATGTTAAGGTCTTGAAAATCTTGAGAGAGCTCTGGAAAATGATTTTTTGAAATGTGTATGCACCATGTGATGATGACGATCATAATGATAGTGTTTGTGATGGTGATGGTGGTGAAATTTTTCAGCAATCTGACTTTCTCCCTCCTCCCCCTTCTCCATGGACACTCAAATCTCTGCTGAGCTGAGCTGACACTCTGTATGTTTTTGTTATCCAGATGAAGATCCAGCCAAACGATCAGCAGTCTCTGAGAGATCTGTGCGATGAGATCAAGAACTTTGAAGGCATTGACCACAGAAATCTGGTCAAGTACTTTGGGGTTGAGATTCACAGGGTAAGTTGACTTTCTCAGGTACGCAAAGCCTAGTGGGCAAAGAGGCTGTTGGAATGGAGTGCTATCGGAGGTGCTTTCCTTCATATTCATAGCTGTGAACCATGAATTGACATTAACTCTTTCGTGACTGCCCGTTTTTGAGTTTTTTCATGAAAATCGTCATAGGGAATTTTTAAAGGGTCCTTATAGGGTCGAGTTTTCATCAAATATAGCCTTATCATATATCATAGTGTTTGAAAATGAATAGAGATCACATATAGACTACTTGCTTTATAAAATTGCTTATATTTTTCCAACCTGACTTTGTTGAATTGTTACTAAAAATAGAAAAAATAACTACGCAACAAGCAAATTGGACAGTCACAAAGAAGGAAAAAAAAAAGTATACCAAGATATGTTCAAATAAAGAATATTTATTCAAACTATGACTATTCCTACATGTCATATGCAAAAATGATGAGGATGCTGCAAAAAATAATGGAATTGGAGAGGGGGGGGGAAAAGGTGTGTAAAATCAAGAAAAATAATAACAGTGCGAAAAAAGCAGAATATATATAGGCCTATATATCTATCTATCTATATAATATATATAATTATATATATAGGCCTAGCTATATATATATATATATATATAAATCTATATATAAATGTGTACATATATAGAGGAAAAACAGAAACATCTTATCTTTTGGATCAATCATAGTTAGCGACAAGATGTAAAAGTAATGTAAACAAAAGATCGTTTCCAATGGATACCAGGAAGCGCACATCTGTAGGGTTATGAAAAACGGTTAGATCTACGTCCAGAACAGTGATAAATACAAATGAAAAGGCTTTTCTCTGAAATCTGATTTTATGATTCAGCCAAAAAAGCAGAATTAGATCTAGATACTCTTTTACATTCACTTTTTCGCTTGTTTGCATCACCGTAGATCCAGGAATCTTACATCTTTACTTAGAGTCTACTCATCCATCGTTTCTAACAGGAGACAAATCCTCGTTTCCCTCATCCGAGCTGTCCTCAGGTTCACAACGAATTTCATATTGAAACTTTCATCAGAATCAAAATCTAAAAAATTAAACTCCTTCTTTAGGCTAGAATTTATGTGAATTCGGAGCGCGATACAGCAACGGATAGATCTAGTAGCGTCAAAATGGAGGAAGAAGGGAATCCCGTCCCGGCCTAAAAGCTTTTGTTTTGATTCTAAATTTAGATAAACAAAGCTAGAAATTCCGCATTATTTTCGAATAAAAGTATCTGTTGGGGTTTCCTCTTTACAAAAATAGCAAGGTATTTCACTTGTACCAAAAATAGAGCACGATGAGGCGTCTATTTTAAGCCCTTAGATTTATCGTTCGAATTCGAACGAAATCACATAGGGCCGTCGCGAGAGCGTTAAAAATATGAGCAGAGTGTGCTACTAGATGAGAGTCTTGGTCAACTCCACGAGTAGACAGTGCCATGGTCAGATGCATTAATCTTAGCTAAAAAAGCTCCAAAAACCCTGTTTTGATGGTTACAGATGGAGGAACTGGATTGGGGGAGGGGATAAAGTTTTTAAAAAAGTAGGCCTAATTTATCTGAGATAGCGAAGAACTTTGATAGTGGACATAAGAATATGGAGATCAGGCTTTAATGTAAAGTACAGTAGAGCTCACCTACAATGGGACCTTGCATGCAACGGGACGTTGACACAAGCCTGTAATTTTCCCTTGTATATCCTTTATATTTTATTTTCGCTAGAACAGCATCTACAACATGATAAGCTTGCCTACAGCGGGACCCAGCTTCATACAAAGGCCTAAGCCTAGGCCTATACATAGATTTGTGAAATGGACTGTAGCTCCAGAATGAATCAATTAACATCGGTATTGATACAAATGAGATAAAGCCATGGCCTGTTTCTGTACTTTCATTCAAAATATTAACCAATGAACACCTTGCGCATGGGGGGGGGGGAGAGAATGATTCTACTCTGGCAACTTGGATTGGGAAAAAAAGGCATGGGACTGAGTGGTGATTCATGGTACGTCAGCCATAGGCTAGCAAGAAGCGTGTGTGACTGTGACTGTCAGAGTGTGTGATTGGTAGTGTAAGAGACTGGGTGTGGCTGATGAGGAAAAGAATGGGCGCATTCAACTTTTCAAGTCCTCGGGGTGCGCCTATTTTGTTCAATGCCTACATAGATCTCAATTAGGCCTACACCATTGTGGTTGTCACTCACTGACTCAGTGAACAAAGAAAGCATTGATCTAGGTTCAGTGTGTTGCAAATTACCTCTTATCTCTCAGTCTTGCTCCGACGCTCACAAGTTGCATTGCGAATAGATCTCGAGATCTCAATTTCTAAGCCTATGTTTGATTGCTGTCTTTGTGTGTGTTCATCCAGCATGGAATCAAGGAAAATGAAATGTTTTTCTTTGGAATTAAAGGCCAAAATCATTGAGGAGTCAAAAGCCCAGATCTGTCGAGATTATGAGATTTCGTTTGGACACTTTAAACATTCTTGAAAGACAAGGATGCTATCATGTCAGCCCTCACCAAAGGCGACTTTCAACCTGATCGGAAACAACTGAAAGTGAAAACAACAGGCCATGAGGAATTGGATCGTTGTTTTCATACTTGGTTTAACCAAGCATGTAAAACACCAATTTCTGGACACACTTCAATACATGATGTAGCCTACCACTCCTATTGAAAAAAATTTTTAAGCGGGAAGAAAAACACCACACAAAGGAAATACTCACAAGGAAAAAACCCACAAACCAAAAAATACAGCCAGACAAAAACAAATCACACACACATACAATGCAATGAAATAATATTATACAATGTACGCAAGGGTCTTGTTTAATACCTTATTAAAGAGGGATAATTTTAGTAAGTTGCCGTTTTCAAGGATTATCTTCCTTTTATTTATACAACAGGCCTTGCTTATAAAAGGACTGCACCACGCCCTTAAGGGTCCCATTGTCCCGAGACCCATAAGGGCGTAGTGCATAGTCCCGTTGGAGCCAAGTTCCACAGGATCACCTGTAGTAGTCCACATGCTTAAAAAAAGGACTTTGTGATTTGAAAGTGAGACCTAATTTGAGTATGGACTGTGATAATCAAGAAGATTGTGGAATGAACTTGACCTAAATATAGCAGTAGATGTTATAATCAAGAGCTTTGGGAAATGGACATTGGATAAATTTCCCTTTACATTCGAAAAAACTTGTATTTGAAAATTTTAAAAATTTGGAAGTTCTTTTATAATGCTTGGCCTGCAATTATTAGCTTTGCGTGCATGGCAGTGATGAAGATGTTAGCTTCAGATTGTTGAATATTTCATCCACTGAATTGAACAGATCATTTTCAACCAAAAGAAAGAAAAAAAAATACATGTTAACAAAATTAAAGACTGTGAGTTCATGGCACTGCCTGTGTGTAGTGGGAGCAGAGAATGCAGAACACATATTTTAAATTACTTTGTTTGTCTCTCGCAGCTTCTATTAAAAATGACCATGAAGATGTGTGGTGAGGAGGGAGACCACACACTAACAACAGTCTTCATCAAGGAGTCCCTCTTGATTGCCTGACATAGAAGAATGAGAAGAAGAAGAGGAATTTTTTTTCCAGCCTCTATGATTAGTCTGATAATCTGGAGTCTATATTTGTGTAGCTCCTAATCATTGGATTTTATGCTCCAATATTTCCAGCTAATTTTCCTGTCTGTGTCTGTGTCTGTCTCTATCAGGATGAGATGCTGATGTTTATGGAGTACTGCGACACTGGCACTCTGGAGGAAGTGGCTCGCACGGGTCTCTCGGAGTACATAATCCGCCGGTACACCCACGAGATAGTCCAGGCGGTGGCTCATCTGCACGAGAACAACATAGTTCACAGAGACATCAAGGGTATGCCTGCTGCTACTCTCACACTTGCATTTATGTGTCCTGAGACCAGTCTGGTGGAGAGCAGTCCATCTCACAAAAATTTTGATTTATTTGTGTGTGCACTTGGTGGTAGGGGTGGGAATAAGTTTGTATTTTTCTTCTTAAAAAAGAAAATAAAGATCTCACGAAAATTTGAAAATGTCATATCTGATATTTTAAAGAAGTGAGCCATTTACAAACCTTCTCCTTTTTTCAATGCCTTTCCTTAGCTTTTATTGCGGTATCCAAGAAAAGGGATAGTCAGTAGTGCATTAGGTGTGGTTTTTTCCTGCCCTACTAGAGGTGACCAATAGAAGATTTTATGATAGCCCAGATTATCCAAAATTTATTTTTTAAAAATACTGACTAACAAACATTTGTCAAACACCATCTAGATCCAATTCCGTTCAAATTCAACCAATTTTCTTTACAAAGGACCTAAATCCAATTAAATAAGCCCATTATAAACTTATTTCAAAGGTCTGAAACATTTTTTAAAATCAAATTTCTGAGCATGAGCACACCATGCTGCCTAGAAGTGTTTGTACCGCCCTAGATCTCTAGCTTATCAGTTCTTCCTATGTGTTTTGCAAGGAGGCTATAAATAGATTTGATTTACTTAGAACATTTCTATTTGGGTCCAAGTTCATACCTATAGATTGCTCTCCTGTGTGTCCAGCAGAACCAGTTAGGTGGCCTAGGGCTCCTAAGACTGAGCAAAAGTATGGGCTGCAAGGGAAGCAAAGGTAACTGCCTTACTATGCTCTATGCCAAATCAGTATACCACTTTTGGTCATCCTACACTGACTTGGAGAATAGGACTCACTGTTCTACACAAGACTGCTTTACTCCTGCCCACTCTAGCTATGATTAAAAAAAGCCCAAAAAACTGATAGCACTTTTAAAACATTTTGTACCATAATGTAGGCATTGTGCTATCCTCTCTTGCAGGTGCTAACATATTCCTGACCTCTCAGGGCCAGGTGAAGCTCGGGGACTTTGGCTGCTCGGTCAAACTGAAAAACCCACAGACAATGCCAGGAGAGAATGTGAACCTTGTGGGATCTACAGGTGAGGAGATGCTTCAGGCATTCATGTGACATTTGACTATCATCACCTGTAATATCTATATCTGGAGACCAGCCCAAATAAGTCAGAGGTTGCATAAGCACTCTTGAGAAGAAAAAAAAAAAGAATTTTAAGGGTTTTTTTTTTTCTTATTTGACATGCTTTTTTTTTGGAAAAAATGAAAAACCCCATATCTTGAATTAAAATCAACATAGCTCTTTTCCTTGTCGTATTGGAAACCTCACCAAAAGAGCTTTCTGGCTGCCGTAGTGTTTTAAAATGTTCAAAGTGCAAACTCTGACCCATTTTGACTGGTCTCTATGCAATTAAGACACTTGGCTATCAGCCGGATAGAGAATGTGACATGGGTTTCCTTCCTGACTCACTGGATAAACCAAAATTTCTATCATGGTTCATGCAGTCTCTCTTGCAGGCTGGAAGCAGGGCTGGCGTCAGTCAGTGCCTTTCATTTCTGTACATTCCAGACAGAGTTAAATAGCAACAGTAGTTATTTGTAATTTTTGCTCCTTCCTACCACAGGACTTAGACTGGAACATAGCAGCTCAATTCCTTTATTCTGTGCTTAGGTTTTTATAATAGTTGGAAATTTGTTCCTTCCTACAACGGGACTTAGTATTTGTTCCTTCATACAACGGGACTTAGACTGGAACGTAGCAACTCAAATCCTTTAATCTGTGCTTAAGTTTTTATAATAGTTGGAATAACTAGCAACTCTGTGCTAGTTTTAATGTTTTTTAATTTTTCTCTCTCTCAGTATATAAAAAAAAAAAACTCAAATAGAACAAAAAAATATTTTTTGAAGCATTACCTCACTATAAAAGTAAGCCACTCTTGATTCAAAATATAAACACAACATAGCTTTCTTCAAACATAGCTACACATATTACATTAGGGGGAAGATTATCACCAAAATAGCAGATATGTCCCCATTTTACAAAATACCATGACTGTCCTGTCTGAAAAAAAAAAACAAACAACTCTTGTCAAAAGAAAACTTCCATTGGTAACAGGCGTACACTTATAGCCATCTCAACACTGAATTTAGTCCTAATGCCATCTGACTGAAATCACAATCTTTATATCCCATGCAGAAAAAAGATAAGCATAAGGAGAGGCATTATTTTTGTATTTTTGGCCCCTTTATTTATATATTTACTTTTTTTTTCAGGTAACAATCCATATAACGAAGGATAACATACATACGCAATGTCATGTTTTTGGGATTTGTGTAATTACATCGTACATTGTTCTTCTAAAATTTCTTGCGATAAGATTTTCAGATTTTTTTTTTTTTTTTTTTTTCATGAATTGATTTAAATTGTTGTGAAACTCTCTCTATTTTCCTATGGTTTTGGGGCATTTAAGATTTTCTTTTTCTTGTATGTTTATATATTGCATGCTTTCAGGTAACCTTATGGCTCTTTGATTTATTTTACTTTTTTTTTTCTTTTAAGTATTAGTTCCAGGCTGAGTGCGAGTGTTTGGGGGGGTGGGGGTGGAAAGATAGTTTGCATGAAGAGAGAAGAATAATTCAGGCTGATATTAGATCACTTTCCCTAACAGCCATAGTGGCATGGCTGGTACAAGCTTGAACTAGTCATTTTATCAGCTGTGTTGTGTGGCTGGAGCAGGCTTAGTTTATGAAACTTTTACACAGAAAACTGTATTGGAAAAGAAATAGGGGGGGAGGCTGGGAGCGTCTTAATTTTTGCTTTTTTTTTTTGAGAGGGGGGATAGGAGGGCAGAGGCCTTTGGTTTGGGAGAAGTTCAATACCATCAGTTCTTAAGGGGAAAAGAGCTTGCACTGATGGCCAGCTCATCCTCGCCTCTTTCTCAGTTTCACATTAGTGGCTGTAGACTCACTTCCTCTAAGATTAATTTGCAAGTTTTTATACATCCAGAAAGTCAAGTCAATACAGAGCACATAGATTTGTATAGGTGAAGTAGCTCTTAGACTATGAAGATCAGCACTAGTTATTTAAGACAATGGACTAGCATAGATCTATGTTTTCATCATTTAGATGTTCAACATCCGCCGAAGGTTTTTGACAGGCGGCTGTTGCAGCGGTTGACTCGAGCCCTGGCCAACAAGCAGTTGGGGAAGGAACTGTGTAAGCTGGAATATTCCCTCCTTATCTATTCTACATACAGTTTCAAAACATACTACATCTCTTCGCTGATATAGTGATAGAAAATTTTTTTTTTGCTTGTAATGTGATGCAGATTTGCTCATCAGCTTCAGTCCTTACCCTCAAACCTGCACAGTTTCCTATTTCTGATTGAAAAGAGGCACTTAGTGGGGTGGGATGATTTTTTGCATGTTTTTGTATTTTGCTATCGAGTAAAAATGGTTAGGCATTTAAGCCCAACTCTCTAATAATTGACTAAACAATGGGGATTTTGAAGATGAACAGGTGGACTCTTATGAGCTAAACACTCTCCGTATTTTTGTTGATTGCACTATATCTTCTCCATCAAAACTTTAAAACAGTTGGAGAGGAATTCAGCCAAGATCAATTCATCATCATCATCAGGTACCTTGTCTGGAACAGACATTGGTGATCATGTTCCTCCACTACCCTTGCTACCCTTGCCTATTGCCCATGACTTAAGATTTTCAATAAAAGTTAATCTCATATTACAATTACAAGTACAAGATCAATTACAGTGGTGAATTAAGTCAAAGTTTAATTAAGCAATATCGTTTTAAATTGCAGTTTAACCAGTATCATTTTAAATTGTGGTTAATTGTGGCAGCTACACTGCACCCATTTCAAGAGTTGAAATTTTGCCAAATGGAAAACTTTTGACTTGTTCGCTTTAAAATCAGGGACTGATGGAACCAATGTGGTGGTCAAACAGTTTGACCCATTTCGATTGAAGGAGGATTTCCTACAATTTGGCCTGATAGAAACCCCTCAAACAATGCCCCTCCCCCCACCCATCCTTCCTCATAATCTGAATTGGTGGCCTGAATGAGAAGAATTACCCTTTAATCCATGCATTTAGTTTTTATAGACAGAAGAAGTCTCAGTGCAAAATATTTAATTGTTCACTTCAAGTCGTTCCTCTTTTTAAAATTTTTTTTTTAAATTTTTATGTTTTATGAATTTAAGTTTGCAGCAGTGTTTGTTGACTATAATATCTCTTATGGAATCAATAGCAACAAATGACTTCTTGAATCTCACAGCTTGTTTTTTTTTTTTTTTTTTTTTTTTTTTTTTTTTTTTTTTTTTTTTTTCATTTTCGCATTTTCTCACTCGGTTTGAAAAAGATTGTTCTTTTTTTTTTTAACTTAAGGAATTCCTTACAATGAGTAAAAAAAAGATCGCAGGGACTAATAATTGGGATGAGTTTGTTAAAGATGAAGGAAAGCAAATTACATGTACTAGGAAAAGTTGAGGAATAAATGAAACAAAATATTTTTTACAATCAAAGGAAGAGAAAGGGTACAGTTGTGGTCTAATCATAAGTGCCCAGAGAAGCTGGGTTTTTTTTTTTTATAGAACTTGACTTCACCTTCAGCTGCACACAAAGGAAGGCTATATGAAATAAATTAAAAAAAAAAAAATTTTTTGTGGGGTTTTTTTCTAAACCAAGCTGTCTCTGATGTTTATGACAGGACTTGCACACAGAATCTGATCTGTTATGATGTGACAGACTGAATGAATATTTGTTGAGAATATTGAAAGCTCTCTAGTGCCTTTTTCTGTTTCTTTTCGGCCAGAATCTCTTCATTTGTATTATAATAATTATTATTATTATTAATATTGTTATTATTGGCATAATCATGATTATTATTACTATAACTGTATTAGTATTTTTTTCTCTCATTATCATCTGCTTGTTTTATTTAACTTTTTTGTTTTGTTTTTATGCCATTATCATTAATTTTATTTTGTGTCTATTCTTATCATTATTATTTATGCTGACATTTTATATGTGATAAAAAAAAAACCTCTAAGTAAGGAGTGACAGAATTGGCAGGAGAATAGGGTCTTGTTGCAGTACCCAAAATGAGTATTTTGTTCCCCCCGCCCAGTATCCCAGTATTACTATAAAATGATGGCTGTGCAATCTGGAATAGTGCAACGTAGCACATTCCATTAATTTGTTTGTGCACCATTGTGGCACATTTTTCACAATGTGATATGTCACTAGACCTGTATCAAACAGCAGTTATGGATCATATGCCATCATTATAGGGGAGGAAACTTTGAGACCTGTCACTCTTCTATAGTCTGTTAACTCTCAATATATTGCATGAATAACCGATTACTGCTAAACAACTACTACAATTTAATTAGCCATATATGAATGAGAGTTGGCATGTTATATGCATGTTATGATTGTTCTGAGTCCTATCAATGTGAAACATTACCAAAATAGAAGGCACTTGAGACTGGGTACCAATCTTGTTCTGTTGAACACATTGCTGTACCTTGACACAATCAGCATCTAGGTAGTTTCTTCTTCTCCGCAAAAGATAACAGCTCTTGTGGAGTTAATGTGTATATTTATTTACTTGACCTTATTTCTGATTGTATACATACACCAGCATATAAAACAGCTGACTGCCTATAGCATCCTCTGGCTTCTATATAATATCAATGATTTAAACCTCGTTACTGTCAATAACCTCATGGAGTTTTGATGTGTCAGCCTGAAAACCTTCACCCTTATCTTTTTATACCTTGCCGAAAGTTCTCAGAGGTCTAGTTTCTGTCCATCTCCTGAGTGAAAAGATCTCTCTCTCCCTCTTTCCTCTCTCTGGCTCTTCCCCATCTCTCATTCTTCCCCTCATATCTTTACCCATTCCTCCTTCTCTCTCTCCTTCATTTTTATCATTCCTATATCCCTATTGATCTTTTCCTTCTCTATCTCCACTCACCATTTCCCTTCTCTCTTTTACCCTACCCCCCCGATTCCTTATTCTTTCTGTGTTGTTTCACTTTCTTCCCTTTCTCTGTTTTTTCCACCTGATTTCTCCATGCACCCGATTTATCCTGTTGCCCTGTTTTGATTTTTAACCTCTACCCAGCCTACATGGCTCCTGAAGTGATCAAGCAAGAGGGCTACGGCCGTGCCGCTGACATCTGGTCCCTGGGCTGTGTGGTTATAGAGATGGCTACAGGAAAGGTCAGTGTCTGGGATCACACTGTCTGAGATGCTAGAAAATACATGGTCAAGGATTTCTAAGCAGATTAGTGCTATATCAATATAATATATATGATCAATTGTATACACTACAAAATTTAAAATCATCGACAAATCCATCATGTTAAATGTCCCACGATCGCTTTGGGTTTTTTTATTTAAATTTTATTATGAATTTTCAAGACTTTTTTAACAGTTTGGGACAAGTTTTTAAGTCTCACCTTTTTTTTTTTTTTTTATATATTCAAATTGTGAATTTTGAGGAATGATAATGTTTTTTTCTCAAATACTTGACCCATGGAAAAAATTGGAGGGAATACTCCTTACCTATTTTTGGCTGCTCTCCTCTTCATCCCTCAGCTGCTTACCCTGAGTTCACGTGTCCCTGATCGGGGGGCTAAGTGGGTATTCGAC
>BLXT01000273.1:1686927-1699518 GCA_019648995.1 Plakobranchus ocellatus | reverse complement strand
CAGTAATCATTGAGCATGCAAATAGGTAAATATCCCGATGAAGAAAGAATTTGAGAAAATTTCCAAAGCATCGGCTTACTGTCAAAGTCTTAAACCATACGTTAAGCTTACTGCTTTGTTATTAGAAGAGCATTCAACATTCGATTATCTTGTGGATTAAAAGAGAGTTGTAAATGAGCTACTGTAGTTGAACTTATTTCTTTTATCGGTCAAACTGCTTCTGTGGACCTCTCATGACAATAATAATAATAATAATAAAATTAATGATAATATGACATTTTATCGTGCAAATCCATAGTACAATCACTGCTCTATGCACTTTCTTTCATATTCATCAAAGACATTCATAATCACACATATGTACATTTGCAATTCTAATTTATTCAGAACAGTCAAGTAAATTTTTCAAATAGGCAAAAATGGAAAATTAACATTCTAAAATATTTTTAGGGGATATAATACTGTTAAACTGATTCATAAACTGATTGCATGTTGTGAATAGTCATATCTCTCCCCTTTTGTGTAATTTTTCATGTTGACATTTTTTTCCTTTTTATTTTATCCCCTCACGACATTTTTTAATGGACTTTTTTTTTATTTTTTTAATGTATTTGAAAAATACCCTTAAAAATACAATTAATTTTGTAACAGTATTTTGGGTACATCTATCCCTGTAATTTAACTTCAGGAACCCCTAGATTAAGTAAGCTCATAAAAGACCTATCTATGGTAAATAGAATGCATAAATTACATAATATGTAAAGCTAATCTTTATTGATTACATAATGAGTAAAATTATGCCAGTATCAAATTCCACTTGAACAAATGACTTTTTCTGTTGGTCTGTAATTAAAAAAAAACCCTGTAAGTTAGATGAACAATCCTAGTTATTTGAGATCAACATTAAGATAAGATTACATAATATTACGTAATGAAACGGTTAAAACAATTGTAATACACCACATTGAAAAAGAATATTTTTTACTCTTACCCTGTAAGTTTTAATGCAAAATTGATAAATAAGGTATCAAACTTTTCCTCTCATTTCCTCTACAATTCAGAAATGGAAAAAAAGAAAAGTTTTGTGAGAGAAGAGGGGGTTGGCAGCAAGAGAAGATGGGTGAGAGAAGAGGGGGTTGGCAGCAAGAGAAGTTGGGTGGGAGAAGAGGGGGTTGGCAGCAAGAGAAGTTGGGTGGGAGAAGAGGGGGTTGGCAGCAAGAGAAGATGGATGTTATCGAGCATGAACTGTTTGACCTGCCCTCGTGTGAGATATTATACTTTTAAAAAATTTCTTCAACAATAATTTTCCTCACATCCCTTTCAAAAACTAAAATCTAGGTTCTGAAAGGAGACAATGTGTGGACTAAAACTAAACTGAAATTATTCATTACAAATATTGATTCACTTATGATTTAAATTATGTGGTGTTGAGGCCAGAGGTTTCTGAAAGGATACAATATGTGGACTAAAACTGAACCAAAATAACTGTAAATATAACATGTAGGCCTATGATTAACATCATGTGGACCAATGTCTGAATAATTATTTTTTACTTTGCGCATCTGTACTGAAATTGGACAATTTCTGTACATGCGAATCTGTGTTGGGATTTATCATTATTTCATTTTAAAGGGAATGTAGAGCTCGGTCTGAATAATTATTTTTTTTTATTTTAAAGGCCTGTGCAGACCTGTCATCCAAGTAAAGAAAGCCATAATTTGCAGGGTGCTAGGGCTACTTTCACATGATATCTCCACAATTTTTCATCCACACCTCTTCATTTTGTTGGTAGCTGATCAAGGTAGATCTAAAAGTCGTTACGCATGGGCACTACTTACTTTAAGGGAACTCATGTTTGTTTACATTGAATCACCAGATATAGACTATATTGTATAGATCTAGATCTACATTGCTGTTTTTATTCACCGTTCACAAGCTACTGACGAAATGAAGAGGTCTTAGTCCAAGTTATTTATAATGTAAATTGACGCCCGCGGGCTCTTCAATTCTTGTGTAGCTGATGAATGTAGATCTAAAAGCCCTATCGCTCTATATCTGCCTCCATCAGCTACCGACAAAATGTAGATCTAGAGGTCGCAAACCAAAGTAAAATGTAAATTAATTGATAGAATAACTAACTATTTTCGGCAAGAGAACGGCGACCTCTTCATTTCGTCGATATTTCATGAAGGCAGATCTAGATATCGTTGGGCCTGTCCCCAGACTATCCCGTTTTACCTAGATAGTAATTTTTTTTATAAAAAATGATGTCCCACTACTGTTACCTTTTCCCTGTCAATTGGCTTTTCTGGCTCTTTGTCGTCCACAATCATCGACTCTAACGTCGCCATTTTCTTTACATTAGAAATGGAAGTGATCGGCCCTTCTCAAGATCGAGCAACTCTGCTGAAGTCAAAAGGAAGAACTCTTTTGTACTAACACCAATTTTCATTCTACGACCTCATCTTACTTTCGTTTCTAATATCCTGATTACAAGTTCTATTCTATGTTGTTTTTAGGATTCCATACCTAGATCTAGTTGTCAGTACCAATTCGTACTTCTTATGTCAATGAAAGTATGAAAATATTTTTATTCTTATGATATTAATTATTTCTCACTTGTGGAGTACATTCTTTTCGACAATAAATGCTGCATTGTATGACATTTTTTGCTAAAGATGATTCGGAATTAAACCTTCATTCTTCAACCTAGTGTCTCTAGTGCCATCCCGAGACTACAATTGAGGGCTGGCGGTGACATCTTGATCTAGAACTGGGAATCGAAGGTAACTCTATAAAACCTGACCAAGGGCACCATCAAAGTCCGAATAAAGCAAGCTACTCCTTATTTATAGATTTTAACTTGGTATTGCCACACCAGGGAATAACTATGAAATTAATAATTCAGCGTTATTTAAAATTTATCTTCTAAGCATCCCAAGCTTAATAATATCCTCTTTTATTACTTAGAGTCTTATAAATGTTTTTTCCGGCACGGAAATCCTTCAAAATCTAATCTAGATCTGGATCTGATATGGGCCTGACTCAGTTCTTCATTATTCATATTATCAAGGTGAAGTTAAACTTCAAATTTAGCTTACAAAGTAGAAGATAAATCGTAAGGAAAGCTGAGAAAATTATTTTTTAAAAACTTTCAATTACTTTCTAATTCTCTTTAACGATCTGCCTTGCTTTTCCTGTAATTGAAACACATGCTCAAGCCGGATTTGAACTCTGGATCTGAATGGATGTGCATGGATGATTATAATTTATGACTAATTCTGAAAAGAACTTGAAATATTATTCATAATGAAATGTTGATGAGAGAATGTCGATATATCAAGACGCAAAGATGTAGAGTAAAAAATGCTCTCTTGTTGCTGTAGCATCACCTCTCGTCTCTGCATTGGATACTCAAATTGTTTTGATCAGTTAGAAGTGTAAGTAGAGGCAAACTACAGAAAAATTGCTTTTTTCTCTGAGTGTGAAGGGTTGAATTGAAAAATGTTGTAAAAAATCCTCAGGATTTCATATTTGTTGTCCTCTTGCAACTTACACATTGCCTGTCAATTGGAATATATCCAAACGCAGCCATTTAAATAATTTCTCATTAATCTATTGTTTTTTTATATGTATTTTCAAATTATATATAATGCAAAAGGAATATTGATAGCTGTTAAGTTTCATGCACACAATGTATGTATACACTAACCATGCCTTATGACTCTCAAGTTCAATCTGTATGAAACTTGATTCTAAACGTTTTATATTGCATGGAGTTATCCTGGGCTAGATTTTATCATACACATATTATTTTTTTTTACCTTTCTCTGTTTGAACTCGCAACACTACAATTGGTGATTTGATATAGAATTTGATTACATCAGTATTGTTGCCTAAACTGTTGGGACTTCATTTTTTTTTCCCCTCCAACATTTTTTAATGCTAGACTAGTCACCTCCATCGTAAGATGAAAGTTTCTTGTTTTCATGACTAAAAGTTTATAAATGAATCCTTTAAAGTCTCTATATTTAAATGTTTTCTTGAAAAGATGCTGCACCCATACAAACATAAAATATAAACATGTTTTTTCTGCTGCAGATAATTTTGTCTCTATTTTGTTTTACGTTTTGAAATGAAACCACCAATTACATAAAGAATAAATTATGGAAAATTCTTAGTAGATGTGTTTAATTCATTCTTTAATTTACTACAGTAAATCCATTGTTAAAAGTTCCTCAGTATTTCATATGGTACCATGCCGTACTGCAATCCACAGATGGTGAAGAATTTGGACATAGTAAAAAATAAAAAAAAAAATCTATCTCTTCAGTTACTTACCTTTCCAGTTTCACCACCACCCATACCTCCAGCCCTATCCACATCTGTCTCTTTCTCTCTCACTCTCTCACGTTTCCATCTCCTTTTTGGTATAATTAAATTAAATGCTTAGAAAGGAAGATAATGAAATGGCTGACTTGGACCCTTAAAAGCCTGTTTTGAAAGCCGCATCTCTGTTTTGACAATGGCAGCTTATCAGTCTTAATGAAAAAGAGAAAGATAGCTAGCCAGAGAGCCCAAAAGAGTAAATATTATGTGTATGGATATTTATAAAAAGCTCACACACTAAGCCGTTCAGAAATGTACAATTCTGACTGTGGACAGAAAGTAAAAAAGAGAGAGATAGCACTGATGCTGGTAGATATTTTTCTTCTGATTCAGATTTATGAGATATATGGTTCAATGTCTTTTATCAGTATTGTATAAGTTGTATATTGCAATCTCTGTTTCACTAGTTTTACCATCACTCATTTTTAAATGGATAAAGATCAACAGTTAGAGATTTTAGCTTTGTTAGACGAAAAGAATCCTGCTTAGTGATTCTTTGCCTACTTCTGTCATGTTTCCAAGACCAAGAAAAATGCTACATATTGAAAGAAGATCATCATTATTATGATTCTTTACATGATGCTTTTTTTTAGTATATTAATTAGTTCACTAATACCATACTATGTACTAATCCTAAATGTCATAGTGATCATTAATTCAACATATATGCAACTATCAACAGCTCTGACAAAATGGGAGACAAACCAGCAATGTTGCCAGTCGCGGGAGCCATCAAGAAGAGGCCCCCAGATGTGAAAGAGTTTGAGTTTGGTCCGTGGAAGGTCACATCATGCAAGTCTCATATTCTTGAGTCGGAGGGTGAGCAGAGAAAGAGGTAAGCCTGTGTTTCTACATTTAGAATTTAACTGAAGTGATTCAGTAAGGAATAGTTAATTGGTGTGGATGTGGCAAGTGCATCCTTGCACTTTGCAGTAAAGTCCTGAATCTTTATTCTGGCTGTAATTCGTTTTTGTAGCCTTGAAACAAAGAGATTGTTTTGAAATAATTGTTTTGAAATGCATTTATGAACTTATGTGCATATAAATACTAGAATATTTATTTGACTTAAGAGTTTCCTCCTGCTTTATCAAGAAGCATTTATTAAAACTTACAGGAGAAAAAAAAATGATTTTATGAAGCACAAAACTCTAGTTTTACCCCTTGACATGTAAAAGTTTCTTGCTCATGGAAGTTCCATATCTTTATTTGTGTTATATTTAACTTTCTATTTTTTTTTTTTAACCTGACCTGAATGACTGAGGATAGAAAAGAATGGAGAAGTACAGAAAATAGGGCAGTATAAAATGTATAAATGTTATTTTCTATAATGGCAGGATATGAGAAACCACTATTAGTTTGAGTAAAGAAAGAAAAAAAAAACCCATTTTTCAGGCACATAAATTAAACCCTCCCTTAGATAATGATGGCAAAACCTGAGAGAAGTTTTTATTCTCTCTCACTCTCTTGTGTCCCTCCCCCCAGGTTTGACAGCCAGCTGGAGCTACCCCAACTACCAGAGATGGTTTTCCCTGAGAACGTCCTGCGAGTGATGCACGAGAGCGGAGCAGGTATTGAGTTTAATGCACTGGACGCTCTCACTCTAGTGGACGCCCATGCTGACCCAGTCAAAGTGGCTGCCTCAGAGGAATGGCAAAACGCCAGGTTGGCAATGACAGTATATATTTGTATATCACAGTATATGTAATACCTTAATGTATATATTTGTATAGCAGTCTCACAAAGTGAGCTGAGTTGCGGGTCTGCATTACTGAGATCATTTTAAAAAAATTAGAGTTAAACAGGAAACATTCCCAATGCTTCTTGTGCAGAATGTCTAAGGCATGTCTACAGAAAGTTCTCCACATAGAGAGGTAAGTAGTTTTCACTCCTCTACTTAATGGTTTTCATTTAAACACAATTTGCAAAACTGCAACTTTACTCAATGTGAGGCTCTTACACATTCAGATTTTAATTATGGAGATAAATATCAATAAGTGTTATCAATAAATAATAGTAATCTTAAAGATGAAAAGTAATACACTGAGTCCACATATTTTGAAGCCTAAAAAACTAAAATTACAGGTAATTTGAGGTCACTTTGTTGTATTGAATTTTCTCTTAGAGCTTTATTGAAAGATTTCAGTTAGAACAAAGTCTGAAGGGAAGATCCAGTTGTTTCAAACTCATCTGACCAGTTCCTTGGTGGTAAGCTAAGTAAAGAGAAGCATTGTTCATGTATTCAAGCCGCTCATGGGTTTGTTCCCTCCTGCTAGGTTTACATAATCTTACCCTTACATGTCATCTGTGATCACATGAAGAAAAGGCAGGTTGGAACATTTGGCTTTGGCTGAGCGGCAAATCATGCTCTTTTTTTTTATAAGCTTTAACTATCAAAGGAATGGAATGCTCTAGAAGCATTTGTGAGTCTACAGCTTACAATGTCTGTCAGATCAAATCTAGATATGTATCAGCTGTTTGTTTGAAATGGGGCTAAATGGGCCACACATATATCAGTTGAAGTAGCAAACACAATCAAGTAACAGAAGGAGAGGTTAGACAATAGTTGCCAGTTCTTATCATGTCACATGTTACCTTTGCCATGATAGAAATCAGACAAGCTTGGGTTACTTCAGTTGAAAGCAATCTATGTCAGAGGGGGGCTCCCCTTGCAAAAAAATGATTTTTGAGCACATTTCCTTTCTCATTTGTATTTTGCTTTGATAATTCAAGTTTCAGATGATAAGAATCTATTTTTTATCTCAATGACTTTGAAATGACTTGACTCAAGTTAGTAGTCTGAACAGTAATGAAGATAAACATTATAGTAAAAAAAGTACTTAAAATAATGCTGATGATAAAGATAAAGATGACGGTGATGCACAAAAAAGGTATATTTCTGAAAGCATGGCATTGTTTCAAAAGTTGACCTGTTCAGAAAATTTTGCAACCTTTTCTTCACATGAAAACTCTGTGTGTAAGTCACTTGCTATAATGAAAAGTTGATATTTTATTTACTGAGAAAAAAGTGATATTATCTATTAGACTAAATGAGAAGAAAGCCCCAGGTTTTGTTTAAACATTTACAAGAGGCAGTAATCTTTGTGCCCGACAATTCATGGAAGGCATTAGTGATATTGCCTCATTTTTCTTTTCTCTCTCAACTCCTTCACCAGATCTGACTGTGAGCACATAAAAAATGTTATCTCTCCGTTTGACTGGACTTTCACTACAAACTATAAGGGAACAATTTTACAGAATGGTACAGTTGCCATGAAGGTAAAAACTTTCACTAATTTTTTTCATCTCAAGTTAATAAGTATTTTGCAGATAATTAAATTGCGTGATAAGTGTTTGAAAATCTTCTGAAGTTATTTCAAACCGGCAGAAGTAAAGAAAATTACATGTTTATTGTTTCAATGAGTTTATAGTCGTACCATTGTGTCACAGCACAACCAAAAAATTATTTTTTTACTTGTAGTCTCAGTGAAAAAAGCAAATAATTGTCATTTGTGACACATTACATTTATAAAGGTAAAAATTAGTTGTTAGAAGGCCCCCCTGTATATGTCATCACAGTATTCACTATTTTACTGTACTGGTGAAGTTCTTATTATAAACAAAAGACGAAACATTTATGTTAATTTGCTATTTTTACTTTATACATACTGTTATGTTTAACTTCTAGTTGGCAAGTGTTTTCTTCTTCTTAACTATATATTATAAATCAGTTACCGTTGCATCCTTTGGATCCTAGATTTTTTATTGTTTGTAGAGTTTCCTGAATGATGATCTTGCCCCTTTATTACTATATTTCCAACTTTTCTAGAAGCACACCTGGGTTTTTCCAACACAGACTACTTTCATCAATGAAGGCTAAAGCAAAGAATGGGAAAAGGAAAAAAAAAAGGGAGGGGAAGGGGGGGGGAATCGGGGCAATTAAAAAAAAATTTTACTTTGGAGCGGGGAGAACTTTTAAAACTAAATCCTAGGGATTGTGGAAATTTTGATTTACACATATTTATGCTTTAATCAAGGTAGTTTTTAAGGAAATGAACAAAGTTTAGCCATTGATTTTGCATTAACAGTGTTTTACTGTGTACATAACAATAAAGCGTTTTGTAATGCCAACAGAAATTATAAAATCAATGTCATAATTTATCAAGTTTTCATGTCTGAATTCTTTTATCCTTTTTGGGGGGTCTTGCAGTATTTGATATTATTACTTAAACATCTTTGATCAGTGCAGTTTAGAGAGTATAAATCCTGTTTTTCTAATGTCTGGCTTTTTTTTTTCATGAAGTGTCTCTATTTTTGGAGATATAATGAGTATCGAAATTAATGGTCAGAGAGGAGAAGCACTAAAATCTTTGAAATAGGATGTTTTTTTCTTTCTCAGTTCTGCATTTTTATTACATTTGTGATATATTTTTTTCTTACAAAACAACATCATAAAATGATGTCCACTCTCAGGTCAGTGCTCGCTGATGGCATTATTTTTTGTTTTTTGCTTTTGTTACAAGAAAAGCACCCTGTGTCTGAATTTGTCAAATCTTTATTCTTATCATTGAAGTTAGTTGGTCAGCTTTTGTTAGCTCATTCAGCAAAACTTCTTAAAAAGCTTATTCAATTAAAATTCTTTCGCTCTGCACATACAATATATCATAAACCTCATGTGTTCTTTTTTTCCTCTGATCACTTCAGGTGTCAGATACGACAGAGAAGATCAACCTTGACAACCTGAAGAAGAGAGAGCCGATCCATTTCTACGATGATGTTCTTCTCTTTGAGGATGAGCTTTCCGACAACGGCACTTCTATACTGAACGTGAAAGTGGTATGTGTGTTACCCCAGTAAAATGCACTGGTGTCTCCTTGACTCATTTAATCTACTGCTATATGAAAGAAGGAATGCAGCTCAGCAGCAGATTGATATCCATGCGATTTCGCATTGAGAATGTAATGTAGAATTATCAGTCAGTAACCATGTACAGCCTGTTTAAATATCGCTGACTATAGTATGAAGAGTAAAATGAAATGTTGCAAATGCCTGCCTTTATGTTTGTCAGAAGTCACTGTCATAGTATAAGATCTGATATTAAAATTATCCTTTCTGATCTATGAAATAGTTTTACATTGCTTTTGTCTCACTGTCTATTTATATGTAAATGGTGCATGGTTCAATGCTAAGGCTGATGAAGTATAAGAGTCTAAGCCTGTCCCTGCACCTACAGAAACGGTCCAAGGAGGGTCTTGCCGACAGTACTTGCTTATGGAAGTTTCCTCGTACTGAACGATTGGCCCTCACAATTTGTCGCATTTTAAGAGCTATGATTTTTGCATTTTGTGTTTATTGAGTAGAAAGCGGTATATTAGTTTTACTTTTTTTTAAAGCACTATTGAATTTTTATGAAGCAAAATTTTATAAACCAATGTACCTTAACCATATTTTGAAGTTTGTTGTGGTAGTAGTTGATGGCTAAGAAAAAAAAATGCAATTACTACTTAAAAAAACAGTGGGTTTTATAAAGACTTTATTTCAATTCAGTCTGTACTATGCATTTCCTACAAGCAACATTGGAGTTTTTTAAATCGATCTTGTAGTTGCTAAAACAGTCTTTTAAAGCCTCATTAGTATCTCTTATTGTTCATTCTTTTTCTCTGGCTTGAAATGTAATAGTACTAACATAGTACTGGAAAGTACATTTAATTTTTATTCCAGACAATACCACTATAATTGTAGGCAGGAGTAACACTAGGCCTTCCCTTTTTTAAAAAACTTTTTGGCACATTTATGAAATAGTTTTGAGGTCTCATTTAAAATTTGCTCAGTATAAAATAACTTGAATGGTCATCTATTAATTTCCCATAATACTCCATTACAGAGATCACAATAAGATCTTATGAACATGTTATAAGATGAATTATTGAAAAGGTCTGACGTTGAGCACAAAAACAATCAAATTACTAGGGAAAGACATAACGATAATCATAAAGCTCTATGGTATAATATGAATAGCTTGGGTTGTAAGATTTTGAGCCTATTTCTGTCGCTGACTTTTATTGATTCCAGTCTCTAGCTGCACCTTCCCCTGTGTCTGCCCATGCAAGGCTGAAAAGCTAAAGTCAGATTTTCAGGTTTAAAGGGCTATAAAATAGAGACCATAGATCAATTTGCACTAATATTCTTTTTGGTTTAATCACTAATTTCAGTTTGACCATTTTCGATTTAAAATGATTCCACTGCACCTGACGTCTCAAAAATATGTTAACTAATGTAAGAGCAGTGTTGCACTTCAATGCATTATTAAATTTTTACCTTCACTGCTATGTTTTCCACTATTTCTCGATAGAGAGTGATGCCAAGCTGTTTCTTCATCCTGATGCGATTGTTTTGCAGAGTGGACAATGTTCTGATAAGGGTTAATGATACACGACTTTATCATGAGGTAAGAAATTCCTCTTAGATTACAAAGTTTACAAGGCAGGTAAACCTTTTATCATGAGTAAAGAGATCAGTCTTGCTCCACAATGTTTACTGGAGGTCTGTGTTGGGGTTTTATCATGAGGTCAGAAATCATTTTTCACATTACAAGGTTCTCAGTGATCAAATGCAATCCTTTTAAAGTGGGATGTGAAACAGTACAAGGTGAACAACCAGTAACTTGCTATCAGTCCTACTCTACATGATTTACAAATTTCAAGTTTCTGTATTGAGCTGGAGAATCAGTCTTACATTACAGGGTTGACAACTTGCTTTTTTTTGTGGTGCATAATAATATCTTATAAAATTACTTGTTTTTGTTTTCCAGGCTGAGTTGATTCATTACTTAATATAACTTAGTAGCTGAGTGGAATTTGTATCAAAAAAACAAAAAAGAAAAATTGTCTTTATGTTTTTCTAGGGCAAGTTTTATGCATTTTTTCACAACATTTTTTGAATCTCTCATGAAAGTTAAGAGCATCTAAGCAAATTTTCGTGAAGCGTGATTGCCCTGTGAGGCCTCCTCACCTGCAATAGAAAAAAGTTCTTTCTGGGAATTGAATTCAGGGTGAGGGGAAGGGGTGGATGAAGCATATTTTGTTGTTGTTTTTCTTTTCTTTCATTTTTTTTTTCTTATAAACTCTAACTATGATGCTTTTTTTATCTGTTTTACCAAAATAGGCTGGCCAGAACTACATGTTAAGAGAATTTTCCAGTCGAGAGGAGAAGACGACCAACATTCCGGTATGTGTTGATCAACTTAAGAAAACCGTTTTATTTGAACCTCTCATGGTTTTAAAAACCATGTTGTATTTTTCAGGACCTGAGAGGAAGGATAATAAGTTTTTCTCAAGTTATGAAGAAGAATCACTCCCATCATTTAAAAGCATTTAATATGGAAAGTTTGTCACAAATTGCAACCTGTCTAGTAAACATAAACTTGAATGAAATTATTTAATGAAGCCTGAGAAAACTTAAAGAGAATTGGTTCAATGTCCAACATCATTTTTACATTGCTAAAATTAGAGTAGATGTTAATTGCTATAGTTTTTATGAATGAGTGGGGGAAAGTATTTAAATTTAACAAATAATTCTTCTTCAAAAAGACATGGAAATTTCCTTCTCTATCTCTCTGTCTCTCTCTCTCTCTCTCTTTTTCTAATCCCATTTGATCCAGCAAGTCAATTTGCATCGACTCTGTAACGACTTGAATCATCCTACTCCTTTCCTTCAGGTGCTTACTAGGCCTACCTCAATTGTTAGTGTTGGGAGCAAACACAGCCTGTCAACGGCTACACGCAACAAAAACAACAATCACTATAAGACTTAACTACATCGACTGCACGAGAGGTTCACACAATTAAAAGGCAGAACACCAGGAATAGGCGACAGAAAAAGCTATATTATCATAAAGTAAAAAATATATAAAGAAGTAGGAAAGTCACACAAAGAAGAAGACAGATAGATACGAGGTGAGCCAAATACCAATGTCCACGCACGCAGGCGCGACAATACAAAGTAATCTGCTAATAGAGTTCTTATACAATTAAATAAGTTAATACAGATTAATCCACCAACGAGGAAACTCTCCCCGAGAAACTACTTCATAGATCAATAAGACTTACAGATGCAACTTATAGATATAATTTATAGATGTAATCTATAGATATGATATATAGATATAATTCCCACACTAATCACTCACACATGCACACGCTTCTA
>BLXT01000273.1:1501042-1512802 GCA_019648995.1 Plakobranchus ocellatus | reverse complement strand
ATGCTTTTTGATTCGGCCAAACACAAAAACAAGCTATAGATACAAAGTATGAGAACAAGATATTCTCTTTATAGACTTTTTTTCTCTGTATCGTTTACTTAACACAAAAATCGATGAAACCATCCACCATGCACTGTGTATATATATATATATATATATATATATATATATATATATATATATACGTCTGTATAAACATCATAGACAGCACAGCTCTTTCTCGCCCTCTCACTCCTCACCCTGACCACACAAAAAAATACACAAGGACACTCAAATGAGGGGTGAATGACCACTAAAAATGTACCGTGTATGACACCGTATATGACAAGGGGACTCGCTTGGCCAGGGTCCAGCCTAATACACACATCATATAGATCTATCTCCCAACCCAGGCTGCAGTGGTGGTGTTGGACTAGGCAAACATGCCCTCATATCCACAGGGAACTTAGGGACCTTTCAGTCAAGGGTTTGAGCCCATGACCTGCCTCAGATTCAATTACCTGCCATCCCTTCCTCTCCTCTCCATACACACACACATACACAAAAAGTCTATGACCACCTGACACTTGTCATACTATGACTCACATTACATTGCCGCATATAAACATAATGACTAACAAAACAAGTATACCACCTTTCTTTCTTTTCTGTAGCAAAGCATATCTACCTCAACTCTGAAACTTACATTTGATAGAGTGTTTAGTACAGAGTACAAAGAGAGAGGGTAAATATATGGTGCTCATTAAAGCATTTGTCGGGGGCAGTATGGTTTGAACCCATACAACACAAGCATTTTTCATCACTGAACATTCCCAGAGTCACAAAGTCATGACTCTCAGTATAGCTTAACTCTAAGCAGGATGTATGTAATACAATAAATATTCACATGTTAACTACCAGATACAGACTAGCCTAGCTACAGCAGCATGTAATATGCCATATCAGCACCTAAAGTACATACCTGTGTAATCTAAAAAAAAGATCACAAGAAAATTGGATACACTGTAAAAATGTAAGAGTTGTTCAATTAGCAGCTTGTAAAATGATTACCACTGTTGTAAAACCATAGCATTCCGCTCCCTATGGAAGACACACAAAAATAATGAACACACATAATTATGACTTATTTCTTATTCATAATTAGTTTAACAACAAAACAAAACAAAAATTAAAAGAAAGCAGATCTGACAAAATCTCAGAAACAGGATATAGCAGGAGAAACATTTGTAAAATCAGCCACCTATATACAGACAAACACTAACCATCCCATGAAATATCAAACTTATAACTAACTCATTGCCATGAACCACTTCAAAACTGAGAGAGACAAAATTATTACACAACGTTTGCCTCATAAGCCTGTCAGGTGACGTTTCTCTCAAGACAATGATTAAGATTAAATTTCTCTAAAAGGGAATGAAGCTTTTTAAAAGATCTTCTTAGGGTCTTGAAATCTGGGAGATAAAAATAATTTTCTCAAGATGTAGAATCCGCTCCTTGCTAGCTGGCAAGGGAATATTACAATTTTGAGACAGGCGTGCTAAAACAAAGGTAAGTTAAAAACAGAATGTTTTCAATAATTTTATCCTTTACATCCTGCTGGACAATCCTTGATAAAAGAAGCATTGTGAAATGGACAGGTCCGCACAACAGATGTTCAAGTTGATCAGCTTCATAGTTATGGGAAATCTTGGTCTTCAGGCTGGCTTTACAATCTGATCTTTGGACAGCATTGATGGCTTGCCATTTCTACACTCACCATCTTCAGCACTATCACATTATAAACCAAAAACAACAATCAGGGCTGCCAGTAGAGGAAGATTTCTTTGTATAAATCTAAAAACTCAAAGGAGCCTGTAAGTATTATTTCAGTCATTTATAGCCATTTCTTTCATTTCACTGCACTTCACATTCTCTGCCATTGTAAAATTACAAATACAAATACAGGTAGACTTAACAAAAGCATACACATCGCTTTGCAGTTATAAAGATCAAATCAAGAGGGTAAGATGACTTTAAAAAAGAGAAATAAACTTTTTCTCTTCTCTTGAATGGCTGGGGCTATCAGTAAGATTGAGCACACAGTCCAGTGCAAGAGTGAAGAAAAAAAATAAGTTGCCATAGATAGATATTTTCCGTAACAATGTACGTTGATTCTTGTTCCTATGCTCAAATACACTGAATTTTTGTTCACTTCAAAGTTACTGTTAGTAACAGCATTGACTGTTGGTACATTAATCTATTCATTAACATTGTTATCTGCATAAATTCAGATCTTCATTTCTGAATTAACAAAAAAGAAAAAAAAAGAAAAAATGAGGGGAGAAAAAGGAACTTATGTAGATTAGAGTGAAGAGAACAATAAAGAGAATTGAAAGAAAACCATAATAACATAAGTTATGCACCAATGCCATCAAACTACACAGGTTTTTGATACGAAAGGTTTGTTGAATTGTTCAGATCTTAGAAAATATTTCAGCTTTCATCTGCCAAGTAAATGTGCATGCCTGAGCTTACTTTGCACCTCTCAGCGTGACAATAACTGATCAACAACCTCTGACAACAACATGGCCTCTGCTGTAACACGGAGCCCCAAGGCCTTTGGTGCCTCCAAGCCTCAGTGTGCTTTTTAGAACAGTTGAAGCTAATGCAGCTTGGTTCCGCCACTGCTTGGCATTGCAGTAGTTAACATACTCGCCCTGAGAGACAACATGCCTGTTATAGGGTTCAAGTCTGCCTTTAGCATTCACCAGGCGGCAAGGGCAAATAAGCCTGTGAAAATAGAGTAATTAATACCTGCCATCTTTGTTAATCCTGATGAAATACAGACAGCTTATGTAGTTTTTATATCAGTTTAAGTATAGGTTAAGATGAATTACAAATGATTTTTTTACAAAAAGCACTGTAAAAACTGTGAGTTACAAAGTTTCAGTTCACCCTTGCTGGTTTTTTTTCCCCCTATCAACATAATACCTTCCCTTGTTATTGGGTGTGACTTCAAGTGAGATCCTATTGTCACTACCAGCAGATCTGAACATGACATTCAGCATGCAACAAAAGTTCCTTGCAAAAACAATCTTCACATAACAATTCTAAACACAATACAACTGTTCGGCAAATTTTAACAATTTCTTGCCTTTATCAAGAATAAACATGTTTCACTGGGACAAACAAAAAAAAATGCCTCATGTGTGCGATGCTTTCCTACAATATTTTGATTGTAAAGCTTGGAACAGTTTAAATATTTTCATACATCTTTGGCTTTGAACAGCCGCAGTATGTTTCAACATAAGTAGATACAAAACACCCCCCTCCAATCCTCAGATAAAAAAAAACAAATAATGAATCTCTCCAAATATGAATGATGATAAAACCTGAAAAATCGATTTACTGTTAACAAACTTTAAAAAGCCAACGGAATTAAAAAAAATAAATAAAAACATCATATTTTTCCAACCAGCTTTAAATCATTTGAACCGAAAAAAAAAAGATTTGGATCATATGAACAAATTTGACTGTAACACTTTAAAAGGCAAAAAAAGATGAAACAAAAACGTATTCATCAATAGCTCCCATACAACTAGATCAGGAAAAAACATAAACTAAGATTCAACATAACAGAGTAACCTTTGGGCTTGAAACGAGTCTGAATGAATCAAATGTGGCAAACTCAACAAATCAACAAATTGAGATTTATCTAGGAAATTGCCTTTTCTATGAACTTTTATCGTTACGTGCCATATGTGAAGCAGGAATCTGTGATAAAGATTTCTCACTCTCACTTGTCTGCTTTTTGGATAGACCTTTACAAAATGAAAAAGACATAAGCAAAAGTGTTGGTGAGAACTAAACTGTGAGCGTTTGAAAAAAAAGGGTCATAGAAAATATTGAAAAACTGGAAAAATCTTTAGATTGTCTGTCCTTAATAAACTTTTCTTCACAGTATCAGGTCCATTAGGACGGGTCTCAAAACAATGATTAATAAGCATTTTGCAGCAAAAGAAGAAATACATCACATGTGAAATTGGATCAAAACCTTACTTAAAAAAAATTTTTCTCAGACACTCGTTGTGTCGCCACATAACAATATCAGTTTCAAGAAGTTTAAAACTACCATTAATGAAACTGTATTTTCTGCATACAATTTTATACCAGAGAGATTTTTTAAGGAAAAAGAAAAGAAAACTTTTAAATTAAATCAAACCTAAAAACTGATCATCAAAATGGATGTGTGTCATTTTGCGACGAAATTGTCCATTTTCTTTTGTTTCTTATACTAAAGATCTGAGACCAGCTTCTTCACAACCAAGGTTATCAGTTCACAGGAGAAAAAAAAACATACTCTATACACTTGTAACAAAATTACAAGATTTAAATAAAAATGCGTAATGATTCATAACAACACGAACATCAAATTTAATTTCAGTAATACCACTGATTAAAAAAGGGGCTTTCTAGATACAGGAACTGCAGATCTCTGACAAGCAAACAAGCTGATGCATTCATGAAATCAATATTAATATCTACTTTTGGAATACTCTTGCATTGACATCAATAACACATTCATTTTTCATAGGGGTTTGAAACTTTGTTTATAACTTTTGATAGAAGTACATAATTGTTGAATAATCTACACATGGTCACATAAACAATCCATTTTTAACACCGAACATGCCCAAAATGAAAAAAAAAAAGCAAAACAGAAAGCTGTCTTTTTTTATATCACAATACATGGAAACCAAAACAAAACCAAAAACCAACAACCACTCAGATATACTACAAACCATCTCAAATTATTAATTAATGATCATCTTTCTACTCAGCAGACAATGTCGCTAATATATCAATATCAGACATAACAAAAAAAAACTCAACAAGTTATATTTTTTTAATCCTACTCTTTACGCACTTCTACAGACATAATATAATATATATGTAGTGAAAACACTTGAAAACATTTTTTGATTCACCACTGAGAAGTATGGGTTAAATTAGTCAAGTCTTCTACAGGGCTTCAACATCTAGTCTTCCCTTGTAAAACAAGCAATAAAACTTCCTTACTGTTTTCCTATCTTTTGAATTGTTTCAGTGACAGAGCATTCAGCTTACAGATTTCACACTGTAATTTTCACTTCTGTTTTGATTCTTTCTTACTTGCACTTTTTGGTTGGAAAACATAATCATTAACTTGAAGCTTTACCCTCGCACTTCAGAACCAATTCCTGATTCATCCCCATATTGTCACAGTCGTATGCACAGCTTGAACGTTTCACAACTACAATTCAACATTGATATACAACAAGTACCCTTACATGAGTATATTTTGATCACTTACACTTAAGACCTCAAAATAACAAAATAAAGCAAACACAAAGATGATATCTTCTACAGTGGTGACCCACAACACACAAGGGATGCTCACAAATTTCACATTGTTCCACAGCTGTAATATCATATGATTCACAAAAAAACAGGAATAAAGATGAAAAAAAATGCCCCCCACCCCCAGACACACATAAAATTTCATTCACAATATTTAGCAGTAGTTTTTGGGGTAAAGTAACAACATGTTGGATCTCATCAGCAAATAAAACTGTGATTTAAAATCTTACAGCCACAGGAGAACAATCTTACAAACACTAAAATATAAAACAACCTAAAACCACTGTAACTTGCCACCATCATACCATGGTCCAACCAGGGGAACTCACAGGCTTATGTCTACATTAGGTCACATCCACTTTTTGTTATTATACCATTTGTGAAATAGTACCGCAAAATCAGTGAGTTGCAGTTCTGCATAATTGCCTTTAAATGAAAAACATTCACTAGAGGGGTGAAAACTACTCATTTCTCTGTGTGGAGAACTTTCCTTAGGCATGCTGTAGACTTGCTGTGTACAAATAAGCATTGGAAATTTGTCTTCTTTGCATTAAAGTTTTGATTTGATCTCAGTGATGGAGACCTGCGCCTCGTCTCATTTTGTGGGATTGCTCCACATTTATTTGATTTCTTCAAACTCTACTGGATAAGCCTCTATAGATGGAAAGATGATATTGTCAATGTTGGTCCAGTTATAATCATGCTAGAGGGAGGATGTTACTTTAGAGAAATGCAGAAAAACCTTATATAACCATTCAAACAGCCTGACCAGGTGCCACTGCCAGCAGCCGTGCAAGCGCCAGATTATGTCCAATAGCAACTGACTAAACCATCAGACATTTTGGCTGCTGTAAACCTAAATCTTCCTTTTCAATTCTTTCAGATGGTTAAAAAGTCAGACTTTTCATACCAATATGAAAAAATATTTCCCTTGATAGCATTTGTTACACTGTCAAATAAAATAATATACTATTTGAATGCAAGAAGTCCATCAACTTGTTTGTATCATAAATGTAAATAGCGGCTGTGTGTCTTCAAATACCATCCTGAATCAATTGATACAAGATTGAAGAGACAACTTTTGGAGTACTTTTGCAGAAAATATGTTAGAATCTGAGGTTTTATCTAAGGCAGTAATATTGTTTGATATAATCTGCTGCTGGCACGGTTACAATCTGACACTGAAATTGATTACACTGCAGTTATATCAAATCTCAAATTTTACCCTTTTTGAACAATTGTGATCCAAGCCCGGTTCCCTTTGGCTGCATCCAACCCACGAAATTCTCAATTCTTCATACTCCAAAAGCAAATTTCAAAAAGATGAAAAAGATATTTCTATATTTACACATGTTCTAGCTATTCTATGGCCTGATTTACTTTATCAACTGATACAGATGAAACACAGTGAGATAGTCTCACACACACACACTCACAGACTGAGGTATTATCATATAGTCCTGGAGCTCTTGCCCTAAGGTGTTCAAGCAGTTACTAGTGGTCAAACATGATGGAGCATTTCTCAGCTTAAACTAAACAGCTTGTAAGATTGTATGGCAATTCATCTTCGAGGGATAAATTTGACCTTAAAGTCTTTTGGCATGGGGATTAAGCCTTTCTGGCGCTCCATGGAGGGGATCTGGCCTTCGACCTCTGGCTCAAGGTCAAAATGGTAGAGAATGTAGATGAGGAAAGTTAGCAGGATGTTTTGGGCAATGCTGGACGCTGGGCAATTGCGAATGCCTGAGGACAAATGGAAAAAAAAACCAGTGATAATAGTTTAGAAATTTAAAAATCACTCTACACAGAATGACATTTCAATGAACATAGCTTTCTCAGGTTTTTTTATACTGATGCAAATTATAAATAATGAAAGTTTTCAGTCTTGACTAGTCACATAGAATGATAGCTGAAGACTTCAATGAACCAATTGTGATGGATTTTCACATCAGTTAAGCTGAAAACAGCAGCCATGGTTCAGATATTTTAGCTGATGGAGATATATTAGCTTCTATTCTAATCCTTGTGATCCTTTTACCATACTACTACTGTGCAGAACCCTTCTAATAATGTTTTGAGTGAAGCATCATTGCTTCTCCAGCATTTAAATAGATCTGTACAATATTCAAAAGCAAATGTTTCTTTGGTGCACTTACACATGAAATTAATTTCCCTTTCTTGCAGTTTTGCTTTGATTTAGACCTAACCTATCGTAATTCAACTTACCTATAAAAAAAGGAATAAATTCCGTCGGGACAGAGAGTTTCTCGTCAGAGTTCAGGAACCTCTCAGGGCGAAACACTTGTGGGTCGCCCCAGATGTCTTCGTCCATCATCAGAGAATCCAAATTGGGCAAAATTACAGCATCGCCAGGAACCCTGCATATGCAACCAAGGAAATAATCTTTTTTTTATTCTTTTCAAAATTTGAATCAAACATAAGAGCATTATTGTAACACATTATCATAAGGGTAAAATACAGAAAACAGGGATGAAATGGAAATAACACAAAGTCAAAATTTTCAATTAATGCTATGATTCAATAAGATATGAATCGAGACAGGCCACAGTGTATGACAAATCACAAGCCATCCAATCGAAGATGTACTTTTTATGAGAACTGAATGAATTTATACCCTTTTTTACACACATATACACACACCCATGTGCCCACAAAAAAAATATAATATTTCTTTCTTCCCATGTTTGTACCAGACTAACACCACTTGGTAGATACTCTAGAAGCAGCCTCCAAAATTTCCTCCTCTCATTCCCTACCATTCGCTCAGACCATCATTCTTTTACTTCCTGTAACAAGCCAATTTCATGCAGCAGTCTTGTAAAAATCTCAACTCACCTGTAACCTTTGAGGAACTTTTCTTTAGCCACAGCGTGTGCCATGGATATAGGAGAGATGTTGGCACAGCGCTGAACCTCGTGTATAAAAGCCTTGAAAAACGTTGGCAGTTCAGGCAGAGACTGGCTTGCTGAGCTGCTTGTGTCTCCTCCCCCGGCCAGGTTGTTACTTTCCTCTAAATAAGGATACAAAAAGTAATCAATCGTAATTGAAAAAAAATAACTCGTATGAAATCTTTTGGAAAACCCATGAAGTTTAGGTTCAAAAAAGATCACTGGGTCAGTTTGGTCAACGATGAAAGGCTGAAGCTGTTTTTCGATGAGCGGACGACAAGGTCAAGCTAAGCGTAATCTGCTTTTAGGTTCCCAGTCTTGTGATCTTGTTAGAAAAAAAAAGGGTGATGCAGACCTAAGCATTGTCCACAAAGGTCAAAGCCAAGTTGCTGACAGAAGTGTGTTGTTGATGTATAGGACCCACATGTATGACTGGATGCTGCATACATGACAAGTAGCTGAACCTTTATACAGAGCAAGAGCACTACAAATTCTGAAACACTTGTGTTAATTTCACAACTGGTGCACAAGGCCACCTTTCATTCTTGATTAAAATGTCCCATTGGTTCTGAATGGACACAAAAAAGGACAGATGAAATTTGCTAGCCCAGACTGGAGACCAACCAGTCATTTTTTTCATGGTACCCAAGTGCTGCAGACAATGCGCTGCTACTTAGTCCAAATATCTCTAGATTCTACAGAAAACTATCCTGATTCATAAGAAACTCAGCACATATGGCTATAATTTCCAGCTTCACTGACATGAAATTGAGCAACTTGACATAAAGCAAGAGAGTTATAAGTAAACAAAAAAACCAACATACCTAACTGTTGAAGATAGGTTGTCACCTGGTCCCTGGCCTTCGTGGCCACATCTGGGTAGTTGAGAATGTACAGTATGGCCCAGTAGAGAGTGGCACCTGTTGTAGTTGTGCCATGCCAAAGAAGATCATAAAGTACTGCTTGACAACTCTTTTCTGGGTTAAAAGAAAACCATCATGTTAATATGACATAAAAACATAGAACTGGGATACATTCTGGGAATGTCGCCACAGTAGACGTCGACTGTAACGACATCAGCTGTAACAAAAGCATTTTGATGGCCCGTTTTATTTACCACTACATATTGTTATAAGAACCTCTCACTTAGTGAGCAAAAACTGACGTAAACCTCGGGCTAAATGAAGCTCTGGAGTTAGAAACATGATGCAAACACAGTGACATTTGAAAATATGACCTTTGTTTAGCCATCCGCCGGCCATGCTTAGCCAGTCTAGTTTCAGGTTTACTAAGTAAAAAATATATGAAAAACATCAGTAAAGCTCAACCTTTGACACACACTTAATTACGAACCTTCAATGGTAGTTTTTTCCACATTCTTGTGGGCTTTCATCTCCCTCAGATACACGTCTAGGAAATCCAGAACATGATCTGCGCTGTACTCGGCCTTGTGCTCCTCATACACAGGGTTGATGATCTGGACAAAAAAAAAATCATAGACAATTGACAAATCAGAACACTGTGTACCTCGGTCATTTTGAGTTTTCATTTCAGTATCTTACAACACATTTCAGTAGTGGTGACTGCATAAACTGACAAAGGGAATACTTGGCTGTATTAAATTACAATAAATGGGCTGTCAGCAAAAAAAAACAAAAAAACATACAGATGCTGCATCTAATTTCAGAACTAGTCAGTACATTGTTATAATTTGATGTCCAAAAAGATTTCAAAAGTTATTGTTAAATGAACATGAGTCATTTATTAAAAAAAGCAATGATCATTAAATTTAAGTCAGACATGAGCCAAATAAGGAGGATTTTTAAGAGGCAGAATTTCGGTATTTTCCATCTCAGTACATCAGTAATTCTGTCCTCATTTCAGTAGTATATTACTGAAATCAGCAGTGATTGGCAGATCTGAGGAATAGAATGTGACATTTGTCCCTTCATGATCACTGGCAAATGTAAACTAAATTTCCCCAACTGCTCACTGCTCTGAACTGTAGGTGTATTCTGTAAGTGCTATAATGGCTGAGCTCCTGCAACCTATAAACTCTATACTCTGCCTGAAGCCTGTTTTGTTCCATTTAAACTTTCACCTAACCAAAGAGAGAATTTTTAAAAAGTTTTTTTTATTCCCCTTTCTTTTTATTGTTGAAATCCAAATCTCTTGTCACAAAATTAGCTCTGCCCGGTTTGTAAAGCTTTATAAAAGTAAGTTTCTGGTGGCATCATCTATTTGAAAATGTTCAAAATGTGATGCTCAGAATTCTGTCATAGCCAGTTGGAGTGTAGTATCATCCATTTAATTAACACTACTCATACTGCACTTCATTTGGCTGCAGAAGAGTTTGACAGGGCAGCAAAGGAATATACCTCACCTTCTGGTGTATCTCCGTCATGTTGATGCGCAGAAATTTCACATCAAAAAAGTCTCCCATCAAAAACTTTTGGAATGGGAAAAAGTTCGGGAACTTGCTATCTGAGAAAAGACCCAGGTTCTCCTTGTAGCGCTCCATGGCTTTCTCCACACGTGCGTCTTTATAGTCCATGCGTCGGGATGTGAGGACAGCAGTTAAAGCATTGAACACGGCAGAATGCAACAGAGCCTGGAGATTTAAAGTGTAAAAAATTGATTGTCTCGTAAATGCTTATTATTCCGGCATCTTTGTTTCATGCTTTTAACCAAGGAATACAGGTGGAGCAGCCCTGCGCTAATTTGTCTTCTAATCTATATGGATCTTTGGGTCCTAGGTTTGAGCCTGCCATTATTGCCCAGCCTGAGAGTGGCCAAAAAGCCTGAGATCACATGAAAGGGGTTGAACAAAAAAATATATAAATATTTTATAAATCAAATAGAACACAAATTTGGGATTATTCAAAATTATGCATGGATCAGAGGACAAGCATTTTATGATATGCTCATAACATTTATTATAAAACACTATTTCACACACAAAAATTTTTTTATCTTAAAATGACATGCATGTAAAACTAATGTCAGAAAGTGCAATCTGAATAATTTCAAGGACCACACACAAATCTTTTTTTTTTAATCTGAAAATGATGTGCATACAAAACTGGTTTCTGAAACTTCAACTACACAGATTTTGTGCAATTTACCTGAGCATCAAACGCTTTCCCAGCCTCATTTTTCAGTGCCTGAATAAGATGCTGGGATTCTTTGCGCACTAGTGGAGCAATGTTTGGACTGATGTGACGGATGCCTGCCTCGGTAGTTCTCCTCTGTTCCCTCCATTCTTTGCCGGAGTTGCAAATTACACCTTTTCACACAAGCAAAATACCAATATTTAAAATCAAAAATGGAAAATGTGACTGATTGAGTTAAAAATAGTGTGCTCAGCTTGTTACAGACACTGAAACAAAAATTTCATGACAGAAAAAAATGGTACTTTTACTTACGTCTAAACTAGATCCACTGGTAGATGTCGCAAATTATTTGGATA
>BLXT01000273.1:1496042-1498542 GCA_019648995.1 Plakobranchus ocellatus | reverse complement strand
TCAACAGATACTGAGGAGAGAGAGAGAGAGAGAGAGAGAGAAGAGAAGAAACAGTAATCTGGTAACATCATCAAGGTTCAAACTCAAGCAATTTTTACTATTTTTTTTATAAATGTCTATCGTTAGATCTAAATCTAATCAATACAATTAATTTTGTCAAATAGATCTGGATTGATTTATTATAAAATAAAATCTCTTCATTTAACAGTTGCATAGAGATTTATCAGTAGCTGAACAAAAAATAATGTTGCTGAAAATGCCAGGCTAGGCCTTTTAAGACACACAGATACAGAGATCACAACATAATAAAAATCAAGGTGAAGATAATTTTTTGAAAGAATCTGTGAATCTGTAAATTTAAGCCTAAAGGACAGTAGATATATAGTTAGGAGAGATGGGCTGGACTCTAAATAGCTACTATGTTCTAAGTACATGAAAAAAAGCCATTTTCTAACAGAGTTCCAGGTTCGGTTTAATCATGATTTATGCCTAGATGACGCAGTCAGAATCTAGAATTTCTTCATTCGTTTATCAGAAGCATGGTGACAGTAGTGTTCATGCTAATCACAATGAGCTTTCTTCAAAGCATCATATGACTTGGAGGCTTGGACTTTGTATTAGCTACAAAACAACAGAATTTAGTCTGCTGATATGGTGTGCGAAAAATTATTATAGCTCCAATTAATTGAGCATCCTTAATTCACATGATTTTATGACGGGGGCATGTAAAAGCAAAATTAGAAGAGCTTGGATCTGCAAAAGGACATGTCCGATGAGAATTAATTGATAGCCCTTGAAAGATTTTTGCATCGGGAAATCACTTTGAAAATGAAAGTAGATAGGAATAAAATTAGTTTTTAATTTCTTTTCCCTTTCTAGAAATTAGTTTATGACATCACTTTCAAAATATCGAGGCTAGAAGAGAATGCATTCCTAAATAACAATGTGAATAAACTTCAGAGGGTACAGAGTGGGAAAAAAAATTTTCGTGGACACAGAGCCAGCAGTCGACCTACTGTTAGGCTAGATTTGTAGAATATATATGAATCAATCTGGAGGTTTTACTCTATGTTTATATGCGCCTCAGTAGCGCCATTTTCATGCATTTCAACACAGTAATAAATTCGTGATCATAAATCTAAGTTATTGATGCAGGGATGTAGGTCTGCATATAGATATATACTACAATCTCGATGCGGATATTGACTCTATAGCAAATCTAGAAGAATTGATTATTTATATTGTAAACTGGAAATAATTTTGCCGGTAAAGCTGCACGGTGAATAGCTTTTTAAAACGAAAGACCAGATGTCAGAAAAATCTCATCTAAACCAAAAGTAATTTAAAATCTAAAAGAAGTTACCAGTTATCTTTAATATTTAGTCTTTAATTCAAATGATACAAATCCGCATTAAATCTACATCTAGATTTAAATGATGCATTCACACTCGACAGACTTGGGCAAGCGAACCATCAACTTTTGCAGTAAGAATAATCTCCCCTTCCATGGAATGAGTTCAATATCGTAAGACTTATTTGTAGATGCCTTGTATGGAAAACAGACGTTGGGGATCCATGCTCTCCACTCAAACCTATTCTCAGTTAACCTTATAAAGTTGTTATTGCTACCCTTGCCTATTATCCATGACTTGAGAATTTCAATAAAAGTTATTCTCTGTTAACCTCTACTGCGCTTGTCTTCAATCTTTCCAGTGATTGTAAGTGTTCTAAACTCTTGTGAGAGCAAATATGGTCTAAAAACTGTAGTTGCCTCTGTCTTATGGTTTTAATTAGTAATCGCTCACGATTAGCCTCTTTCAGTACCAATTCATTGGAATTTTTTCTGTCTATGATATCTTCATCATTCTTCGAATAAACCATGTCTTTAATGCTTCTAATTTTCTCTTTGTTACTTGTTCATTGTCCAACACTCAATACTCACTACTCACAACAATCTCTTAAAAAGTAAAAGTGACATAATCCTGGTAAATCAGCTTCGAATCGATAATACTATTGGACCAAATCTAAATCTAACATCTTTATTGACTCAAAACTGACAAGTACAAAGTTTAAATGCGTGCATTATCTTTTAACATAATTGGAATAGATCCTACAATTTTTTTTTTTAACTTATTCAATCATTTTGTCAAAAATGTGAAGTTGCCTTATTGAAATTTTTTTAGCTTAACAGATTTTAGAAGAGAGGAACGATCGGAGAGTTTGCTATCTCTATTGGCGGGAAAGAGTGATAGGGGAGTAAGAAAGAGTGAATGAAAGGAAAAGCAAAACAGTGATGGAAGAGAAATGAGTGCAATCAAAAGGAGACGAACAGATAGGGGAGACGAGAATGGATTTTTCGAACTCAAGAAAAAATCGCTTAAACACTTGGGCAGGACTGGAGTAGAAGTAGCAGCAGTAGCAGGCCTAGTGGTAGTAAGCCCAGTGGTAGTAGTTGTAGTAGAAGTAGTAGTAGTAGAAGTAGTAGTAGTAGTAGTCGTAG